>JAWPHD010006046.1:0-151481 GCA_037043455.1 Cyrtodaria siliqua
GGTCCATTCGAATCTTGTAGCCCCATCTTTGTGGCTTTAAAGTAGAATACTGCTGCAGGCCACTGCTAGGGGTCGTGAGAGGTGTTGCACGATATATTCTCGTGAATAAAACTGAGTCTGCTGCTTTCCCCTCTTGTTTTTTTGTTGTTTCCAGTTGCATCTTATTGCTTCAGTGTTAAGGAACAAAGGCTAATTCTTTGTGATAGTACTCATTGGGTTGACATTAAAAATGTACATTTTTCGACTTCATTACATTATATTCCATCTGTATCCAGTGTTTTTTTTTGGCTGTTTTTATAGCCGAAATTCGGTCATATTCCCATCCAATGACAAAACATACCTTTTTTTCCCAATTAAGAGGAAAAAATTCCCAATTTTAAAAAAAAAAAAAAATTATTAATTTTTTTTTTTTTTTTTTTTTTAGTGTCCCAATCAAATGATTGGGGTTCATTGGATTGGGGTTCAAAAGCTTATAAATTCTTCTGTTTATCTTGGTGTACAAAAAACAGTATTAAAGATATAATTATGAAAGGAAAGCTTTACTTTATATTTTTCCGAATTTTATTAAAAATCGCGCTACAATTCCCAATTTTATGAAAAATCGCGCTAAAATTCCCAATTCCAACGCCATGGGCTATGTTCCCAAAATAGAGAAAAAAAACACTGGTATCATGCTTTCGTTGCGCATGCTGATTTGTATGATCTGACATTGGCTACCGTGATATTATACTTTGTGAAAGACTGGTTTTAAAAGATGGTGCACTTGTGTTTGATAAGAGAAAATGTAAAACACCTGTCCAAACATGGTGTTACCTCGCAGCTGTACGTGTCGCTACACAAATGGAAAAGATGCAATTTTCTCTGTAGATGTATTTTCTGTGTAGACGTCGCTTTCAAACACTTTGCTTAAAGCAGATCAAATTCAGTGACAAAATACTTGTTACAGCTTGTAATATTTTTGTGGTTTCGAGGTAAATTCAAGACCAAAATCTGATTTGTCCAGTGGGTCTTGATAAATTATTGTTTGTTTGCCCTTTACTGACCAAGCATTTTAGTCTTCGGGTAGGCAGATATTTACATTTTGTGTTGTAAGCTTTCTAACATTTACATTTCATTGATGTTT
The DNA here is from genome assembly GCA_037043455.1 of Cyrtodaria siliqua. Lineage (NCBI taxonomy): Eukaryota > Metazoa > Mollusca > Bivalvia > Adapedonta > Hiatellidae > Cyrtodaria > Cyrtodaria siliqua. Next base: position 1,124 of record JAWPHD010006046.1, read on the forward strand.
TTTCTGGTCTCCTGTCAAATAATCTTAATGGCAGTATGTATCCATACAAAAATAATAATTAAAAAAAAAATTGGGGATGGAAAAACAACATTTGGGTAGTGTAAAAAATATAATGGATAGGTAGGTAAAAGGCAAACAAATAATACTGAGATTAGTTACTATAATAATAAATGTTTAACTGTTATATAGTTATTATATTTAATAAGCATATTAGTGTTTTTAAAGTGATTACTGTCAAATATGTTTGCTTTTAACTGCACAGAGATTGCTTGTACATAAACTGTATGTCCTATTTATTGTGATGTCTCATTATTGTGAGACCTGGTGTGTGTGGGTTGATTGGAGTAAAAGTGTTGAACGTGAGTGGAAAAAATGATTGTTGAAGATTTACCTGTAAATATTGATGAACAAACTCGGACATGAAAATGCATGATTGGAGTGTGGAAGTAGTGTACGTGTCGTATGGAAGTAGTATACGTGTCGTTTTAAAGATATTTTATTACATGTACATAGAGTTTATGTTTAAACTCTATTTTAACTATAAAATTACAGACACCATACAAGGAGAAAAAAAATCTGCTTTGAAACTTGCCATGGAAATATAGGGTATTTGGATAAATAGAAAACAAACAGCAATATTGTAGCGCTACTACACGTATACTGGTTTATACTGTAGCGCTACGACACGTATACTGGTTTATATCAAACGTTATACTTTGAGAAAATAAAATTTAAAATATGGATAATTTATTTTGACAAGGATTAGGAAAAAAAAGAAGAAATATCAAAAACTAAAAAAACTGGTTTCTTATTCTTTCGATACCATTGAAAATGTACAGAAACGGATATTTTGTCGCAGGGCTTGCTGACTGCATAATTGACAACACCTGGGGATTACTGTTTTATGCATGATAGACAACACCTGGGGATTAGCGTCTTATGCATGAGTACCAACACCTGGGGATTACCATCTTATATATACATGACTGACAGCATCTGGGGATTAGTCTTATGCACGACTCACAACAACCAGCTGTCTTACGCAGGACTGACAACACCCAGGGATTACTGACATGCATAACTGACAACACACATCTGTCTTATACATAGATGACAACACCCAGCTGTTTTACGGTCTTGTGCATAACTCATGACAACACCCAGCTGTCTTACGCTTGACTGACAACACCAAGGGATTACCGACTTGTGCATAACTGACAACACACAGCTGTCTTATGCACGACTGACAACACCCAGCTGTCTTACGCAGGACTGACAACACCAAGGGATTACTGATTTGTGCATAACTGACAACACGCAGCTGTCTTACGCAGGACTGACAACACCAAGGGATTACTGATTTGTGCATAACTGACAACACGCAGCTGTCTTACGCAGGACTGACAACACCATGGGATTACTGATTTGTGCATAACTGACAACACGCAGCTGTCTTATGCACGACTGACACCCAGCTGTCTTACGCAGGACTGACAACACCCAGGGATTACTAATTTGTGCATAACTGACAACACCCAGCTGTCTTGTGCATGACTGACAACACCCAGCTGTCTTAAGCAGGACTATCAGCACCCAGATATCTTATGCATCACTGACACCAACCAGGGATTACCGACTTATGCATAACTGACAACATGCAGCTGTCTTACGCAGGACTGACAACACCCAGGGATTACTGTCATGCATGACTGAAAACACCCAGATATTACTGTCTTATGAATGACAACCAGAGATTACTGCCTTGGGCATGATGGACAACAACCGGGGATTACTGTCTTGTGCATGACTGACAACACCCAGCTGTCTTACTCAGGACTGACAACACCCAGCTTTCTTACGCAGGACTGACAACACGAGGGGATTACTGTTTTATGCATGACTGACAACACCCGGGGATTACTGTCATGTGCAGGAATGACAACACCCGGGGATTTGTCTTGTGTCGCTTCCGACATGTCCTAACCCTCTCCATATGTTAGGGGTACTAAACCATTCATTGCCAATGCCCGTGTTAGAAAAGACAGCAATTGCATACAACATAGCACATGTTTTGGCTACTCTTGCAACTCTACCTTCTCCGATATACGCCTCATGTGACAATTTTATCCATTTGCTGGTGGTAGATTCAGAAAATGCTTAGATTCCGTAAACTGCCTCGATGTCGGCTTGCATGACCACCCTTTTTAATGTACGAAACTTGAAGACTATCCTTATGACGTCGGCCATTTTACAGTAGTGTTAAGTTAAAGCTCCATTACTCTAGTGACATCATACGCATTGAGGAATTCATATGCATCAATATGTTCTGATATGCCCTGTTGTAAGCTTATCTCAGTTATGTATCTCAACAAGATGGTGTCTCGTAATGAAAGTCCTCAAACCGATCAAATCCAAGAACACGAATGACCACCTTACCAGACATGTCAAGTAGCAGACGATATTTCAAGAAGCAGACGTGTCAAATAGGAGATGACATGTTAAGTGCAGACGACATGTCACGTAGCAGAGATCAATTTGTAATATATTTGGTATCAAGAAGACATTCACAAACAAGAGGTCAATGACATTGAAGCTGTACTGATAGGTTTTGATAGCTAGATCAGCATTCCTGTGAAGTTTCATAAAAATCTGTTGAGTAGTTTCAGCAGTAGTCGCTACAAGTTTTTACTATATAACTATGCAAACAAAGATGGTCACTGGCGGCTATGTTTAATGTCGAATCAAAATAAATTTCAATAAGGATCAACATCATGTCATGCTGATCATTTTAGAAAAAGTCCCATATCAATATCACTTGTAGTTTTCAAGTAGTCTACAAATTTGTTTTTAAAAAAAAAATCTATTTTAAGCTGTGGTGGCCATCGTCAATTTCAGGCCAACCTAAATTTTTACTAGGATCAACTAGACATCAAGAGCAACATTCCCCTGAAATTTCATGAAAATCCGTCGAGTAGTTTCTAAGGTGTTTCAAGTTTTTCCTATTTTATGAAACAAAGATGTCCAATCAAACTGAACTTTGGTTAGGACCAACTACTTGTTGTGCCAGTCATTTTGGTAAAGATTCCAAATCAATATCACTGCTTCTGAGGAGGTCGCCACAAAAAATTTAAAATCTATTTTTAGCCCTGATGGCCATCTTGAATTTCCGCCCGACCTGAATTTTTGCTATGATCAATTAGACATCAGGAGCAACATTCCTATCAAGTTTCGTGAAATTCCATCCAGTAGTTTCAGAGTAGTTGCCACAAAATTTATCTATATAACTATGTAAACAAAGATGGCCACTGGCGGCCATGTTTGACATCCATTCAAAATGAACTTTGGCTAGGACCAACTACATGCCTTGCCAGTCATTTTGCTAAAGGTTCCAAATCAATTTCTCTTACGGTTTTTGAGAAGTCTCCACAAAATCACACTTTTTAAATCTATTTTTAGCCCTGGTGGCCATTTTTAATTTCCGGCCGACCTGAATTTTTGCTAGGATCAACTGGACATCACGAGCAACATTCCTGTGGAGTTTCATGAAAATCCGTCCAGTAGTTTCAGAGGAGTTGTCGCAACAAAAAAAGTTAACGGACGATGGACGCTGTACAACGGCATAAGCTCTGCTCATCTTTGATCATCTTTGATCAGTAGAGCTAGGAAGCTTATCTGAAGATTTTTAGCTCTGTTAAGCAAGAGCTTATGGGATGACGAGTTGTCTTGTTGTCTGTCCATCCGTTAACTTTTGCCTTGTGAACACTCTAGGGCCTTCATTATTAATTGGATCTTTACGAAACTTTGCCAGTGTCTTTATATCAAAGAAAGCTTGGACAAGTTCGAAAACCAGCCAAATCGAATTAATTTAACCGGAGTTGTGACCCTTGTTTTGCTGAAAAATGTCATGAAGCCTTATGAAAAATAGCACCTTCATTTGTTGTTTGATCTTTACCAAACTAGCGTAGATTGTTAATATAAATAAAAGCTCGGACAAGTTTGAAAGCCAAATCGGATCAGTAACACCGGAGTTATGGCCATTGATTGATTTTTCTGAAAAATGCCATTTTCTGCCTTGTGAACACTAGCAACTACATTTATTATTTGATCTTTACCAAACTTACATACCTCTAGATTGTTAATATCCATGTAAGCTCAGACAAGTTTGAAAACTTGCCAAATTGTATAAGTAACACCAGAGTTACATCCCTTGATTTAGTTAAAAGTGCTGTAGTTTGCTTCAAGATAGGGTTTTCATTTGGCCAGATTTTAATGAAACTTAGCAGGGATGATCAGTACCAAATCTAGTTATGTATATACGTTCTCCTGAACCCCTGACCGGATTTCAGTGAAACTTTGCAGGGATGATCAGTACCAGGCCTAGTTGTGCATGTCCTCACCATGTTCCGGTTAAATGATTATAGCCCTTTAAAAGTTTTGATACTCAATCTTTATCCAGACTAGTCTCTTCTGAACTCCTGACCGAATTTGAACAAAGCCTAGTTGCGCCTATCATCGCTGTGTTCTGGTTGAATGAGTTATGGCCTAATATACACCAACTTTATCCAGACAATTTTTCCTGAACCCCTGGCCTTGGCAGGAGTGATCAGTACCAAGCCTAGTTGCGCATGTCGTCTTGTTCCCCATCAAAGATTCCATATAGCCAGTAGATCGATAAAGGCTATCTTGGGCCTCTTGTTTAACAGTAATAACAGCTTGACACAAAAGAAAACACTTGCCTATTTAAATATATACTTGGATAAAAAAAAAAATTGTTAAAAGATTAGTCATTTTTAGCCAAAGGCCAGCAGAGCTTATGGGATGGTGCGTTGGCCGTCTTCCGTTGTCTGTTACCTCGTTAAGACGATAGGGCCTTCATTTTCATCCGATCTTTACCAAACTTTAACAGATTGTTAATATCAATGAAAGCTCGGACAAGTTCGAAAACCAGCCAGATCGAACCAGTAACCAGGGGCGGATCCAGGATTTCAGCTTAGGGGGGGCGTAAGATTTTGGTCAATTTTCGGGTCCGTTTATAGCCACATAAAACGGTTGCGGTAGTGCATTGATAGGGTAAAAAAGTGCGTTTTCAAATAAAAGTAGTTAACAATGTGTTAATTAAACCACTCATTAGCCATTATGCGTCGAGCGAGCGAAGCGAGCGAGAAAATTGTTTATACTGAGGGCGTGCATCGAAATTGTTTGATATTTTATCTACAGTAACATGGACATACATGTATGAATAAAAAAAGTCCGTTTTCAAATAAACGGAATTAACAATGTGTTAATTAAACCACTCATTAGTTATTATGCGTCGAGCGAGCGAAGCTAGCCAAAAAAAAATTCTACTGAGGGCGTGCATCGAAATTGTTTGGTATTTTATCTACAGTAACATGGACATGTATGAATATAAAAAGTCCGTTTTCAAATAAAAGGATTTAACAATGTGTTAACTAAACCACTCATTAGTCATAATGCGTCGAGCGAGCGAAGCGAGCGATAAAAATTTTTATACTGAGGGCTTGCATCGAAATTGTTTGATATTTTATCTACAGTAATATGGACATACATGTAAAAAACTTACCTTGGTCGATTTTAGGGGGGGCGTACGCCGCTTCCGCCCCCCCCCCTAAATCCGCCCATGGTAACAGCCGAGTTATGGCCCTCGACTTAGTTAAAAATGCTATATGTTGCCTCGTTAAGACGATAGGGCCTTCATTTTTCATCCGATCTTTACCAAACTTTACCAGATTGTTAATAACAATGAAAGCTCGGACAAGTTCGAAAACCAGCCAGATCGAACAAGTAACAGCGGAGTTATGGCCCTTTGTTTAGTTAAAAATGCTATATTTTGCCTTGTTAAGATGATAGGGCCTTCATTTTTCGTCCGATCTTTACCTAACTTTACCAGATTGGTAATATAAATGAAAGCTCGGAAAAGTTTGAAACCAACCAGATCGGACCAGTAACACCGGAGTTATGGCCCTTGATTTAGTTAAATATGCTATATTTTGCTTTGTTAATACTGCGATAGGGCTTTCATTTTTCATCCTATCTTTACCAAACTTTACCAGATTGTTACTATCAATAAAGGTCCAACAAATTTCAAAACCAGCCTGATTGGACCATTTACACCGGAGTTATGGCCCTTGATTTTCTGAAATATGCTATATTGTGGCCTCATTAAGAAGAAAGGGCCTTCATTTGGCCAGATTTCAGTGAAACTTTTCAAGGATGATCAGTACCAAGCCTAGTTGTACATATCGTCACCGTGTTCCGGTTGAATGATTTTGGCGGAGTTATGTCCCTTTAAAGGTTTAAATACACAAAATTGTCTGGACTAGTTCTCCTAAACCCATGGCTGGATTTTAACGAAACTTGAAAAGGATGATCAGTATCAGGTCTAGTTGTGCAATTCATTGTCGTGATCCGGTTGAATGATTTTTGGCAGAGTTATGGCCCTTTAAAGGTTCTCTTGAACCCCCACATTGCAACGAAATTTTACAGGGATGATCAGCAGCAAGCATAGTTGTGCATATCATCGTGGCATTCCGGTTAACAGATTTTTGGTGGAGTTATGTCCCTTTAAAGTTTTTTGATACACAAACATTTTCCGGGCTAGTTCTCCTGAACCCCTGACTGGATTTTAACGAAACTTGACAAGGATGATCAGTATCAAGCCTAGTTGTGCATATCGTCGCCATATTCGTGTTGAATTATTTTTGGCAGTTATGGCCCTTCAAAGGTTTTAATAGCCAAACGTTGTCCAGATTAGTCTCTTCTGAACTCCTTGCTGGATTTCAACGATTTCAGTTGCACCGGTCATTGCCGTGTTGTGGTTGAATGAATTTTGGCAGAGTTATGACCCCTTAAAAGTTTTAATACACTAACTTTGTACAGACTAGTTCTCCTGAACCTCTGGCTGGATTTCAACGAAACTTGTCAGGGACAATCAGTACCAAGCCTAGTTGCGTATATCATCACCATGTTCTGGTTAAACGATATTTTTGAGAGTTGTGGCCCCTTATACATAAACTTTATCTAGAGCCAGTAAAGCGTCCACAGGCCCCTTGTTATAGAGTATTAAAGTAGCTTTCCCGCCAACAACAGCCAAATACAACATGTATTCTCCATTTCTAAACCTGCCGTAATTCGGTTTGTTTCTTAAAAAAAATCCCGTAATTTTCAACTAATGATAACCCTTTTTGTTGAACTCATATTTTTAAATCTTTCTTTCGACAGAGTAACATTTAAAATGTGGAACATGTGAATATCTCCAGCACTGGCTTATGTATACTGTCCACACCAACACTTAAAAGCAGACAATAAACCTTTGAACTAAACACAGAGACATTCTAAATGGGGTAAAACAAAGTATATTGAAATACTAGAAGGTTATTCCAAGGAACACTTGCGTCACCTGATGTGTGCTTCTTTCGCTTGGTCAAGGTTAGGTTGCTGTTTCAAGTTTGACGGACGACTATGCAGGCACCACAACAAGTGTCAGACATGGTATCACTTTTAAGTAGGACGAAAGGAGGTCTAGATACAAAATCTAGATTTAAACACGAGTCATTCATGATATCACTAACATTTTATTCAAAATTTGTATTGCCCTCCATTATCCATGACAACAGGCTGATCTATAACATTTTAATGTCAGATAAATTGTTCATTTTATTTCAACTGGTGGGAAAAGCTGCATTTATAGCTTCTTTTTATCTACAGGGTGCATAAAAAGCTTGCAGACAGGCAAGTTTAATATTATGACCTAACACATGTCTTTTTGAAATATGGTATAGATAAACATAGTTCCTTCTTGAACACATTTCAGAAAATAAGCGTTATGTACGCTCGATTCAACATTATGCGAGTTAGTGAGAAATCTTAATTATATATTTATTCCCAATTTAAAAATAGGTACCCGTTTTTCAAACTTACCATATAAAGGGCAGTACATATGTAAGTAACTGTATCCCATATAGAAAATGCAGTTTTGCAAATAGAAAATGCAGTCTTTCATATAGAAAATGCAGTCTTTCTATAGAAAATGCATTTTTGCATATATAGAAAATGCAGTTTTGGCATTTGTGAGGTTTTGAATATCATAATGTGTTACCCCTCCCACTTTTATACACCAACAGGATATTATGTAATTCAGTGGTCTTAAATGTTTTTTTGTGTAAAAAATATAGATCTACAATTTCTACTAGGAAATCGATATACCATCTTTTATAATACGAATATAAACTGTCTGTGTTGGCAAGTTTTGTATACACCCTGTATATTTGAATATTACTGATATTGTTTTTGTCCAAAAATCAAAATGGCATTCAAAATTATCGAAAGCAAATGTTAAAATAATGACATGATTTGCGCGATGATAATGGTTCATGTACATATGATTTTATACAGTTAGTTTGACGCACAATTGTATAAATGTATAACATCCAACGGCTAATTTCTTAACATTTGCAAATTTACATAAAATCAACGGGTTGTACAAATTGTAAGAAATTGGTAGCTAAAATCATTTCTTGGTTAACTTAGAATTGATGAATGAATACCCACAGTTCTTCTCTGTTGTTGTCAGACAATTTTGTTTCTTTACAGGCTTTATTGTAATTACATGTAGTTTTTCAAATTACCTTTTAGGAAGGGCACTATTTGGTTAACATTTGCTTTTACGACGTGGTAATCTAAAATAATATTTACACATGTGTCACAATGCCCAGAGATGAATGTGACTTTTACTGTTTGTTAGACAGGGATGAAGGAAAACGTGCCTTATTCCCGAAGAACCCGGGTCTCTATATTCATATTTTATTATTTCATTACATAAAACACATGTCACAGTTGTTACATAAAATCACACATTTTTGTTCTGTTTTTTAGCACATAGAAAATAGGGAAATTTTAGCGGAGAAGTTTTAACACAAACATATTGGACTTGAATATCAAGATTAATCACAAAGGCAGGAATGAACAATACAAAAAAGTTGTTTATAAAAAGTGTCTGTAAAACCCTTGAACAACTTCATATAATGAAGTATTTTGCGAGTTTTTGTCCATTGCAACTGTTGCTAGGCACACACAGGAATGGTTCTTAGCAACAGCTTGATGTCCTTTGAATCGCGAGTTTATTACACAGTTTTGTTTGGTGACGGTCTATCATTCTAAGTCTGGTAAATCTGAAAAAATAAAACCATAAATAATTATGTTATTTTCTGGATAATGTGAACAACTTTTGCAAAAACAGCATGTTTAAAGGGACAAATGGCAATCTTGAAGTATTTATCAAGCATTAAAAATGTGGTTTATTATTCAAGTATGATTTTCACTTTAAAGCGGCATGCATGTGGGGTGGGGGGTGGTGGGCACTTTTTCAAGATCCCCATGACCCATCGAATAAAAATTCTGCGGACCCCCATGACCCATCCAAAAAAATATAGTATCGACCACACCACCCATCAAAAAATATATTCCAGGACCCCACCACCCATCAATAAAAATAAAGACCCATACCAAAAAATTAAATATTGGACCCCACCACCCATCTAAAACAAAAAAAATGTGGACCCAACCACCCATCAAATAAAATAAAAAAAGTTTGCTTAATTAACAAGAGGTCAATGACCTTGAAGCTCTACTGATAGGTTTTTGATAGCTAGATCAGCATTCCTGTGAAGTTTCATGAAAATCCGTCGAGTAGTTTCAGAGGAGTAGTCGCTACAAGTTTTCATTATATAACTCTGTGTAAAAAAAGATGGCCACTGGCGGCCATGTTTAACGTCAAATCAAAATATTTTTTGCCAAGGATCAACATCATGTCATACTGATCATTTTAGAAAAAGTCCCATATCAATATCACTTACAGTTTTCAAGAAGTTGTCGCTACAAACTTGTATTTTGAAAATCTATTTTAAGCCATGGCGGCCATCTGTCGTTTTCAACACATGTAAAGGTATATATATGACGGACAATTTTTATTTATTTTTTGGTGGAGGCAGACCACCCACTTTTCCTGGGTAGAACCAATACTGTACACCTCCCGTCATCCGTAAGAATCAACACTTCCTCACAAGTCGGGCTCCAAGTGTGATTCAAACCCACATGTTGAGAGGCTAGGGTTTACAACGCAATGTCGTTAACCCCTCAGCCACAGAGATGCTTACAAAACAATTTGCATTGAACTACTAAAACAGTTTTTTTTTCCTTATACCAGAAAAACGGTACCACTCCCAATGGCAAAAAGTATGTTCTTCCCCCAATAAATTCCCAATCAAAAAAAAGAAAGAAAACAGTTTTGTCTTTTTTTTAAATATTTTGAGTGAAACTTTGTTTAAAGAGAAGAAGTGGAGAACTATATTGTTTTAGGTCAGTTAATGAAATAATACACGAGAATGGTAATGTATTTGCAATGTATTTAAGCATACAATATTGCTTAAAATTCCCAAATTAAAGCAAAACGCCATGAATTTTCCCAGTTGAATGGGTACTATTCCCAAAAGGGTGAAAAAAAAATCGCTTTAAAATAAATACTAATGATTTGCAAATAAGCAAGTTACGAAGTAAAACTACAGGAACTATACAACTATAGGAAGCCGCAAGAAAAGACATCAAGATTGCCGTGTGTCCCTTTAAAGTCGAATTACATATAATAGAAATAAGAGATAGAGAGAAAAAACTTGGTGAAGGACCATAGGTGTATGCTACATGCAAAATATTAAACCTCTAGCTCTATTGTTCCAAAGAAAAATATTTGTTTAAAGGTTATCCTATATAACTCTATGTAAAACTGTGACCCCTGGGCTGGGGCCAGATTTGATTCCAGGGTCACCATTTGAACACACTTGGTCGAGCTCCGTAAGCTGATGCTACATATAATAAATGAGAGACAGCTCTTTGCCTTCTAGCTCTGGTAGTTTCAGAGACTTGTTTAAGGGGTTTTATTTATAACTCTATGTTATAACTGTGAGATCTGGGGCGCCAGATGTAACCCCAGGTCCCCATTTGAACAAACTTGGTAGAGGACCTTAAGCTGATGCTACATATAATATATGAAAGCTCTGTGCCTTGAGGTTTCAGAAAAGATGATTTTTCAAGTTTTTCACTATACAAGTAAGCAAAACATGCAAAATCTGTATATACAAACTCTGGACCCCGTGAGCAGCCATTTTTTACCCCGGGGACTTCATTTGAACCAACTTGATAATCCAGGGGTTGGCGATCATTAATAAAGAAAACTTTTGAAACTGTTCAGTGGTTCTTGAGAATATTTTTAAAGGTTATGGTAATGGTGGCCAAGCGGTAACTGAGGTGATGTCGTTTAAAGCAACTGTTGACGGACTGACGAAAAGAGATCACAATAGAACACATCACATATTCGTGACAGTATTATAATCATAATACTTAAACTTCAAAAACATTCCAATGTAGTTATTATTCACAACAATACTAGGCCCTACCTTCATCATCACTATCCTCTTCATCCTCGGCACCAGGCTGTAAAGATGAGAAAACAGTTATGTGAACAGCTTAAAAAGGTACAGGCAAGAAATGAAATAGTTACAGTAAGCAGGGGTGTAAAATTCCACTCGCCGGCTTGCATTGACGAGTGCAAGCTGCCTGCGGACGAGTAACATTTGGCATCTGGTCGTCCGACAGGGCGAGTGACTTTTTGCACTATACAAATTAAGTTAAACTATCGTTCAAACACGATGTAGCAATATTTGCAAGATTTCAAATCTGGATCATTTCCGACACGCAATTTTGTTCCGTATTGTCGTTTGCAGGACCCAGATTAACAGGTGTTTGTTTGTTACCAGGTAACCCACGCGTCATATAGACTGTGATTCAATTGACGCTAAAATCAATTGGAGTGTGATGCAATATATAGCTAACCAGTCAGACTGTTGGTTATTTATATCGACACCGTAAACATGGCGGGTAAACAAACAGACATCAGGTCGCTGTACGGCCCGAGTGTCGGCGAATCAGAACAGGAATGGCTGAACAACAAGCGTAGTTCCCAACCGCTTTTAATTAGTTCTGGTGTCTATTATTGGTCCAATGGAGACAAAATACTTAAGAGAAGTTCAGCAGAATATTGTTGTTGTTGTAGAAGTTAATTCTCCGCGCTTATTTTTTTTGCCCACTCCCTGACGAATGTCTGCGTGGAAGGGAATAAATCTTAAAGACAGTTGCCTGTGACAGTGTACGAGGACAGGTTGCAGACCATAATATCAAATGTGTTGTTAGATAATATGGCACTTTCTTTATTTGAATAACAATAAAACATCCACATACTGCCTGTCAGCTACTACAGTGTCTGTGAGTACACAAATGTACTTATTGTAGCTTACTATAGTGGTGAAAATAATGTTCAGGTTATATGCTGCAGGGCGAGTGGTAAATTGGTAAGGGCGAGTAGCTTTTTGCTTCTACTAGTCCTGCAGGGCGAGTGGATTTTTCCAAATTTTTACACCCCTGGTAAGTAGTCTTTTTTTTTTTTTAGAAATTTTGTTTTAGGAATATGATGTCTGTGTAATTACTATTAAGCAGTAAAATTGTCATGAACAGTCTCTTGTCCAACATACAGATGTTTTCGCGGAGAACTGGCATTAGTTGCATAACACCACAGATTTACCACATCATGGACACAACATAGTTGGTCTCGCATCGTCCGCATATCTCCACGGATTTACCACATCATGGACACAACATAGTTGGTCTCGCATCGTCCGCATATCACCACGGATTTACCACATCATGGACACAACATAGTTGGTCTCGCATCGTCCGCATATCACCACGGATTTACTTCATCGCAAACACAGTATTTGGGAGAGTCCACTAATACCAATGTGAAAACCTTGTTCATAATCTTCAACATTTAGGGTGGTTGTCCGGTAGAGGAAAAGTTCAGCAAATAATCCCCATGCAAAGTGGTGTTAGGTGTTGTCTCTGATAACTTATTGTCAAACACTAAAAAAACAATGCTAGAGAAGTTTCGGTACTCATCTCTAGAGAAGTGAACTGGCGAACAGCACCAACCTTGGCACAAGTGAAATTGTTAATTAAATTGTTTATGTTTTGTAAAAAAATTCAAACACTAAGAAGCATTGTATATTTTGTCCTGGAGCGGTAGATTTTCACTTCGAAAGTATTCCGAGAAATCGATTGTCAAGATGGTACTAATATGCATATGCTTAAATCCTAGGGTTGCAACAAATACGATACATATCACAAATACAGGGGACCAATATGAATATTTATTCATGAATACGGAGTAAAGAAACAAACAAAAAACAGAACGGTACTTAATCTAAAGGGGGTTAACTCTCATGTTACTCGGTCAGTAAATAATTAACAGTAATCAGGGTCTTCCACAATTTAAGAGCATACTCCCCCTACCCCTTAATTCTAAAATCTAATTTTCCCCTTCTCCTTAATTGACCCCTTATCCTTTAATCTCTCTGCCCTATCCTTTAAAAACACCAATAAACCTGCAAAATGCATCATACCTGTCTGTAAATATCTCCTTGTAGGCTGAACTTCTTAAACAATCCTTTCATTTACAGTTGAAATATACTTCAAATTGCATCTAAATAAATCTCGAAGGGTGACTCCCACACCCACCCCATGATATTCAAACTTAATTTCGCCTATCCCTTAAATTATTTCTGTGGAAGACCCTGCAGTAATAAACATAAAAGCACTTCAAACTACAGGTTATTTTTAGAAAAAACAGATGTCTCCCCTCACTGGGAAAAGGGTAATAAATCCACCAAAAATCATTTGATGAACACAACGATGACAATTATGGTCAACTAGGCTTGGTACTGATCATCCCTACTAAGTTTTGTTGAAATCCGAACTAGTCCAAAGTTTGTGTATTTTCTGCCAAAAATCATTCATACGGAACACGACACCAATATGCGCAACTAGGCTTGGTACTGATTATCCCTGCAAAGTTTCACTGAAATCCAGCCAGGGTTCAGGAGAACTAGTACGATCAAAATTTCTGTATAAGGGGCCTTAACTCCACCAAATATCACTCAACCAGAACATGGTGATGATATGGGCAACTAGGCTTGATACTGATCGTCCCTATAAAGTTTAGTTGAGATCCGGCTACGGGTTCAAGAAAACTGGTCCGAACAAAGTTTGTGCATAAGAGGGACATAACTGGGCCAAAAATCGTTTAACCGGAACACAGCAACGATATGTGCAACTAGGCTTTGATACTGATCCTCTCTGCCATGTTCCAATGAAATCAAGCCACGAAAAGCAAAAAGCATTCAACCGGAACACAACAATAATATGTGCAACTAGGCCTGGAACTAACTATCCCTCTGAAGTTTTGTTGAAATCCGGCCAAGGGTTCAGGAGAATAGTTTGGACACGGTTTGTGTATTAAAACTTTTAAAGGGCCATAACTCTGCCAAAAATCATTCAACCAGAACACGGCGATGATATGCGCAACTAGGCATGGTACTGATCGTCCTTGCCAAGTTTCGCGGAAATCTGGCCAAGGGTTCAAGAGAACGTCCGGACAAGGTTTCGGTATAAGGGGACATAACTCCAACAAAAATCATTCAACCGAAACTCGGCGACGACATACACAACTAGGCATGACACTGATCGTCCCTGCAAAGTTTCATTAAATCTGGCCAGGCGTTCAGGAGAACTAGTCCAGACAAAGTTTGTGACATACAGACGACAGACAACACAAAAACAATATGTCTCCCCATCCACATTCTCTGGTTTGAGGGCTGCCCTTATCTTAATACAGAGGAAACAATGTTTTAGGGTCATGATTTCAAATGTATTTTATCAGATTTTAAGCTTGAATTTTATTAATAAAATCAATAGACTCGGGTTGCTAATCGAATTTCGGACCGTTAAGGTTTGCATTTCTAGGCGGTGAAGATTGACGAAATAAAAAACGATGTATAGCATGTATTACTGTGACAGACACAACAAACCATTCTTTAAAGCCATGGAAGGTGATATTTTGAAATATGGTTAGTATTGGACAATTGACTACAATTTAAGATCTCCGTTAAACTATTAAAATATTCAAATAACAGTGCTGCAAATACCGAATATGGTTCAAGTATGGGACATTTCAATTCATCTAATATCTGAGCGTAGCGTTACACCTCTAATAAATCCTGCCATTTTTTTTTAAATTCCATTATAAGTAGTAGCGATTGGATATGATCGGCTGTTCTTAAAATCACAGTGGGTACTGATCGTATATATGTAATTTTGCAGATATGCATTTTGTAGAGAGTTTTAAATGTCCGTTAACATTCGTGCACATTAAACAAATTGTTCTATTAAATAACCTAGGTTGCTCCCTCCCTTGTGTTTTTATTGTTTCATTAACATTTCACTTACACGTTGCATGCAATAGACTATTACATAATGTGCATGCCTAGAAAACAAGCTGCCAGGTGGGGTCAATCCTGGTTAACAACTCAGGTGGAGTCAATCCTGGTTAACAACTCAGGTGGAGTCAATCCTGGTTAACAACTTCAGGTGGAGTCAATCCTGGTTAACAACTCAGGTGGAGTCAATCCTGGTTGAGTCAATCCTGGTTAACAACTTCAGGTGGAGTCAATCCTGGTTAACAACTCAGGTGGAGTCAATCCTGGTTAACAACTCAGGTGGAGTCACTCCTGGTTAACAACTCAGGTGGAGTCAATCCTGGTTAACAACTTCAGGTGGAGTCAATCCTGGTTAACAACTCAGGTGGAGTCAATCCTGGTTGAGTCAATCCTGGTTAACAACTTCAGGTGGAGTCAATCCTGTTTAACAACTCAGGTGGAGTCAATCCTGGTTAACAACTCAGGTGGAGTCACTCCTGGTTAACAACTCAGGTGGAGTCACTCCTGGTTAACAACTCTGGTGGAGTCACTCCTGGTTAACAACTCTTGTAACCATATATAGGAAGTGACCTATGCATCCAACAAAGCAAAATAACCAAGCATCATTTGTGAAGTAGAATCAGGGAATAATACCACTTTCTGTGTCTATTTCCCTTGTAATTAGTTGTGCGACATACTATTTATGGATGATACATACACACATTAAATTTCATTCCATTATCTCAAGGCTATTAAAACATACATGTGACCACAGGAAGAAACTTTTGTGAAATTGAACACCCACCCAAATGCAAAATTGAGTTTAAATAACCAAAAATCGGAAAATACGGTTCACGTTATATGTTTATTAAATTGCCTTCCTGGGGTCTAGTGAATGTTTCAAGGGAATAGCCATCATGCAATTTAAAGCGTCGCTCGGACAAGTGTCTTTTTTCCCTGGTTCTCTGTGTCCTCCTATATCAAGACCACGCTATCGCCGTCATCTTCGCCATCGACAGTGATTTGTACCAGCTGTGTGACTTATTTTGTAATCGATATAAAATAAATGAAGTTTATAAATCATGCAGTTTAGGAGTTATGGATCTGACATGAGAATTGTGAGTGTATACTGTACATATACTGTACATACCATATCCATTCCTGGACCACCTGCACCACCGCCCATACCTCCCATACTCTGCATCATCTGTGAAAATACAATTTTATTACATTTCTATGGGTGAAAGATAGGGATTTCTCAGTGAAATGATATTCATAATCGCTAAATAGGGATTTCTCAGTAAAAGAATATTCATAATCGCTAAATATTAATAACTAACTCCGAACACAAAAACAACTAACTGCGACGTTGAGTTATGACGTCAATAACGTGTTGGTGACAGCGACGTCATCCGCCGATAAAGCTAAATATAGTGAATAATTCTGTTTGAAATCAAACATAATCTGATTAAAAAGTAATAAATAGATTAACGGTTGTGATCGATTATCTGGAAATACTTCACTCGATGGTAGGCGTGTTGTTTTTTCACTCACTCTCTTGCGCTCGTTTGTGAAAAGAACCACACGCCAATCATCTCGTGAAGGATTTCACTATAATCGATCCCAGCAGTTAAATAATCTCTATGTCTTACAGCTCATCAACACATTATTAACCATTACCCTGCTAAGAATGTATAATGGACTGTCCGTTCTTTGAATTTGGACCATTCCATTTATGATAAAAAGGGGTATTTTGGTTAAATGACTGATGAGCAGCCAGACAGTTTAAACCTGATCGCAGGCTCGCAGGCTGATCTGGGTTTATACTGGATGCAGAGGCTATTGTAGTCGCCCTTAGCAGGCTAAGAGCTAATTGCTCCTAGAGAGAGACGTACAGAGAATCTAGGTTCACACTGATCTTACTACCAAATAGTCAACTGATATGAATGTTATTTAACGGCTCAACACATTATATGTTATTTAGAGCCGCCTCAGAGAGAGGGGAAGGAATCAGGATTGCGGGAACCTGCCCTACTCTTACTAACCAATGGATTCATATGGTTCTTTTGACCTTAATACACAGGATCGCCTGGTTTACGTCCCCATCTGAAAAATGAGGCTAAGGATCGATTCCTCATGTATTTTTACACCAAATGATTGTTTCAGTTCAGAAAACTGCCTGGTTAACATCCTCATTCAACAAAGCCATGGTCCTTAGTCTTAGATCTCATAGTTACATGTATATGGAGCCACTACAATGGAGAGATGAAAGGGAAGGAACTCGGACCACCATACTCCTCACCTGCTTCTTTGCAGGAGGATAGACTCCAGGACATGGGTCTGCCCGATTGACACCCCTTGCCCATTTAGCAAGTTCCCTTCCTCTTTGTAATAGACAGTCGGCAAACGCTGACCTGACAACTACCATGCAAACATTTAGTTAAAAACATATTTCTTCTACATCGATTGCGAAACTAGTTCTGCACCTTAGAGTAATCACTGTCGATGGCTTCCTGGGTAGAACCAGGACTAAGTAATGTTGCTCAAGGATAAATAACATGGCCATGGTGAGGATCAAACCCACGACCTCTCCATCTAGAGTTCCACGCTCTACCACTGGACAACGCATTCCACTAACATTCCAAATGTTTGCAATCATTTAAGGGGCATAATATATCGAGCCTTCAGCTTCAAGTTTTCAATGGGCTCGACCTTAACTTTATGGACAGCTTGCCCATGCGGCAAGTTAACTCTGAAATTTACTTGCCCATGCCAGTTTGATGGTTGTCCAATTGCTTAGACCTGAAGTTTTTATTTTTTAAGGATATACTGTTTGAGTCTTTAAGAGTATTAGACCACTTACTGATATCCAAGCACCTATCCGAGAATTCTAAAAGCTGGTCTAACACTTACAATGTGACAACAATAACAATATCAGAAACCTGCAAAGAGCGATGGGGTTCTTTATATTTTGTTATATTTTATAGTGGTTGTCCCTCATTTTTTGAAGTTGCCCAACGGTATCGAGCCTTTGAAGCCAAGTTTTTCCTGCCCCTGCAGGCGGACAATCATTAACGTCGAGCCCTGTTGTATTTTGTCTGGCAAAACTCGTTACTAGGAATGTAAAGACAGACATATATACAGACCTCGGCTAAATCCATATTTTTGTCTGTGTCGTCCTCTGAATCGTCTTCATCCTTCCATTTGTTGAAGTCTGTTTTTAACCAAAAAGCCTGTAAACAATAGAAACAATAATTGTAACAAAAATGGCTGGCCTGCTCGAGTGGCGTATCTTTTTTATCTAAACATGCAGAACATTGTGGCTTCAATTATATGGTCAATTCAGTAATAAGTCAAACTAGTAATTGGTCAATTCAGTAATATGTCTAACTAGTAATTGGTCAATTCAGTAATATGTCAAACTAGTAATTGGTCAATTCAGTAATATGTCAAACTAGTAATTGGTCAATTCAGTAATAAGTCAAACTAGTAATTGGTCAATTCAGTAATATGTCAAACTAGTAATTGGTCAATTCAGTAATAAGTCAAACTAGTAATTGGTCAATTCAGTAATATGTCAAACTAGTAATTGGTCAATTCAGTAATATGTCAAACTAGTAATTGGTCAATTCAGTAATAAGTCAAACTAGTAATTGGTCAATTCAGTAATATGTCAAACTAGTAATTGGTCAATTCAGTAATAAGTCAAACTAGTAATTGGTCAATTCAGTAATATGTCAAACTAGTAATTGGTCAATTCAGTAATAAGTCAAACTAGTAATTGGTCAATTCAGTAATATGTCAAACTAGTAATTGGTCAATTCAGTAATATGTCAAACTAGTAATTGGTCAATTCAGTAATAAGTCAAACTAGTAATTGGTCAATTCAGTAATATGTCAAACTAGTAATTGGTCAATTCAGTAATAAGTCAAACTAGTAATTGGTCAATTCAGTAATATGTCAAACTAGTAATTGGTCAGTTCAGTAATATGTCAAACTAGTAATTGGTCAGTTCAGTAATATGTCAAACTAGTAATTGGTCAATTCAGTAATAAGTCAAACTAGTAATTGGTCAATTCAGTAATAAGTCAAACTAGTAATTGGTCAGTTCAGTAATATGTCAAACTAGTAATTGGTCAGTTCAGTAATATGTCAAACTAGTAATTGGTCAGTTCAGTAATATGTCAAACTAGTAATTGGTCAATTCAGTAATAAGTCAAACTAGTAATTGGTCAATTCAGTAATAAGTCAAACTAGTAATTGGTCAATTCAGTAATATGTCAAACTAGTAATTGGTCAATTCAGTAATAAGTCAAACTAGTAATTGGTCAATTCAGTAATATGTCAAACTAGTAATTGGTCAATTCAGTAATAAGTCAAACTAGTAATTGGTCAGTTCAGTAATATGTCAAACTAGTAATTGGTCAGTTCAGTAATATGTCAAACTAGTAATTGGTCAGTTCAGTAATATGTCAAACTAGTAATTGGTCAATATGTCAAACTAGTAATTGGTCAGTTCAGTAATATGTCAAACTAGTAATTGGTCAGTTCAGTAATATGTCAAACTAGTAATTGGTCAATTCAGTAATATGTCAAACTAGTAACTGGTCAATTCAGTAATATGTCTAACTAGTAATTGGTCAATTCAGTAATATGTCAAACTCGTTATTGATCAATATGTTTAACTAGTAATTGGTCAATTCAGTAATATGTCAAACTAGTAATTGGTCAATTCAGTAATAGATCATAGTATTACTGTAATATTGTTACTCCGATAGAAGCTGGCAGCTTCATTGGGCTGGCGTGCCATGGATATCACATTTGAAATTCGGATAAAAAACTCTGGACTTAGATATGTGAATAATAGAGTAACCGAAAGCTAATACAAAACTTGATTATCAATTAAGGAAATTTGAAAAGTAGGTCAAGGTCATTCCCATTTCATAAGGAACATATTGCCGTCATGCAGCAACAAGTATTTGAAGGTCATTTATATTGAACTACCGGTACTTTTGGTATGAACATCTTGCTGTAATATAGATGTATTAAAGCATGAATGTATTTTGAAAGCTCTACGGGCTTCCGACGTCTCAGAATTGAATTTAACGAAAAACTGGAGTCTAACTCTTTTTCCTGTACAGACATGAGGACATGCAGCTATGTTATGGGATACTTTTTTCTCTTCCATTGTGTGGTCTCTTAATACAGGTTTGACTATCTTTTTAAACCTCTCCACATGACTGGGGCCAAAATCCATCTGACAATGACCCACCTACCTTTTTAGCATTCTTTAATAACTGGGGCCAAAATGGACCTGCTTCCTTCTTCTTTATCACAAAGGTTATATTTCTGTCTGCGACTGCATATTTTGATTCCTGCAAGCAAGAGTTAGAAATACCTTTAATATGTGATAGTGTCAGCGGAGGCGCCATTTTTTCAAAATAATTAAACATGATGCGACATTAGCATAAAATATTTCTACCATTTATAACTATCTAAATAAGAGGTCAATGACCTTGAAGCTCTACTAATATATTTTGATAGCCAGATCAGCCATGGGAACCTGTGAAGTTTTATGGAAATAAGACTAAAACTTTCAAAGAAGTAGTCGCCACAAGTTTTTCCTATATAACTATTTAAAAAAAGATGGTCGCTGGCAGCCATGTTTGACATAGAATCAAAATGAATTTTGTTTAGAACCAACTACATGTCATGCTAGTCATTTTAGTAAAGGTTCCACATCAATATGGTTTTTGAAAAGTAGTTGGACACAAACTTGTATTTAAGCTGTGGCAGCCATCTTGAATTTCTGGCCAACCTGATTTTTACTTGGGACTAACTGGACATCAAGACCAATATTCCTGTAAAGTGTTATTAAAATCATTTTGGTAAAGATACCAAACCGATACCACTTATGGTTTTAGAGAAGTAGTCGCCACAAAATTGTATTTAAAATCTTTTTGTAGCAATGGTGGGCATCTTGAATTTCAGGCCAACCTGATTTTTACTTAGGACCAACTAAACATCAAGAGCAACATTCCTATATTCCTAAATATTATGATTTATTATGCAACATTACCTATGCAACATTATAATCTCATTCAATTTTATCCTAGTCTAAAGAATCTTTTTCCAGCTTATAAAAATATCATACTGCTACCAAACATTTTAATTATAAAGCTACATCAATTAAATCCCTTACAACATCAACCTTAGTATATCCTATTAATTTTGCTGTTCAACAATAATTTCTCCAAATCACCCTTTTGTAACATAAATGAAATGATCCGTATTCATAAAAATAGTAGGTGTGTGACCAGGTCATAGGACATGTTATGCAATGTCTCCTGAGAATTAGGTTACTATCTCACCAGCATAAGTAGATTTGCTCTTGTAAACAGTGGTTATATTTGGAAAACCAGAATCAAAATAAAATCTTACAATCCTATAATTTGTTTTCAGTCTTTTTCTGAGAGCCAAAAATACAAAGGAGACTTAATCCTTACCCCTCTATGAATGTGTAATGGACTGCCCTTTCTTTGAATTTGGACCAGTCCATTTATAGTACAAAGGGGAGTTTCAGTCAAATGACTGATGAGCACCCAGACGTTGTAAACCCTGATCAGCCTGCAAGATGTCTTGCCAGTCATTTTGGTAAAGGTTCCAATTCAATATCACTTACTGTTTTTGAGAAGTAGTCGCCACAAAGTCACATTTTTTAATGGTAGTCATTTTGGTAAAGGTTCCAAATCAATATCACTTATGTTTTTTGAGAAGTAGTCACCACAAAATCACATTTTTAGATGTTATGGCCATCTTGAATTTCCGGCTGACCAGAACTTTTGCTAGGATCAACTAGACATCAAGAGCAACATTCCTGTCAAGTTCATGAAATTCCATCAAGTAGTTTCAGAGGAGTAGTCGCCACAAGTTTTTCCTATATAACTCTACAAAGATGGCCGCCAGTGGCCATGTTTGACATCCAATCAAAATGAACTTTGGTTAGGACCAATTACATGTCATGCCATCATTTTGGTAAAGGTTCCATATCAATACCACTTATGGTTTTTGAGAAGTATTCGCCACAAAATAGCATTTTTAAAATCTGTTTTTAGCGGCAATCCGAATTTCCGGGCCATCTTGAATTTCCGGCAGACCTGAATGACTTTTTGAACATTTGCAACAGAAGTTGTCTATCTTGGAGTGATGACATCAGGCCTTGTTACCATATATATGGTTTAAAACTCGGAGCTAGACATAAAAAAAATAAAAAAATAACACGAGCGCAGATGAGCTTAAAATGAGTTTCATTCTCATGATGTAGAGAAAACAGGTATGGAAAGTGGTATGAGAAAGTTATGAACACAATTTGATGAGCTGTTCTGACAAAATACAAACATTGAAGGGTATGGCTGTACTTACTTGTGGATTTACTTCACCGTGGAATTCCATCTTAATTCGATACAATTCTTTGTTTGTTCCCCCTTTACCACTGTAATATATAAATAAATAAATTCAATAAAAAATAATTTCACTTTTGTAGATGTAACCCGCCGGATAAAACCGAAATATTTAAAAGAAACAGACTTGGTATTTTATTATATACGTAAATTACCTTCATTTCCTACAAAAAAAATTATCATTCCAACCTTTTAATGAATCTAGTCGTCAAATATGTGTACCCCTTCTTTGCGACGTGTCACAATGTGGTATGCGACATGATGTTACTGCAGTAACACGTTACTATTAACACCCACGTGCAGCACAACTCTGCCTCGGTCGACATTATTTTTTTCAGGTTCAGGGCAGGTTCTGAGTTATTCGTAATATCTGAACGGTCAAATTGATAATTTTTAAAGAATTTATCTGATTTCTACCTGCACCAATGAGCACTCATGGCTAGTGGACGAGTGGAATTTTCGTGCCCTGCAGGTTGACAATATACCTCACAGGAATGTAATATTTATATAATGTCACAATGGCATTGCTGTAACAATGTGGGTATTATTGTATGTAAACTAGTATACACCTACTTGCCGTATATCTGCAATATGACTAACCCTACTGGTAGCTAGTGTCCATCTAGCTTATGATGGGCAGTGAAGATTTTCAGTACTTTCTGGGGGCAGTTATTTGGCTCCTACATTAAGCCAAATAACACAAGTCTTCAAAGTCGTCATTGGTAGAACTTTTAAACAAGGAGTATACAAACCTAAAAATGAGCTCGTTTTCATTAAGATTTATTGTAGGGTTTTTGCAGTCTTCCAGGTTAATGGTCAGGAACACAATATCGTTTCTTTGTGCCCAGAGAACAGTGGGGATCTTGGCTGATCTGAAACAAGGAAGATATAATTGAAAAACTCATTGTTGTGACTTTAAGCAGTCTGTGCAGCAGTCTGTATAAGGCCCCTTTATACCCAAATTACTTCGAAAATCATGCAGTTTTCCCCACTTACCTATGGAAATTTCATTCCCCATTCATGCATTTTCCCCCCAATTAAGGCCAAAAGCCCCTTCCCCAAAACTGGTAGGAAGGCCCTGCTTTCAGTCATATCATGACAGTGTTTACTTGTAGCATAGCTGCGATTTGTCAAAGGCTCAAATTTATAGTGCTACCAAACTGGAATACCACACCATAGTGCAACCAAACTGGAATACCACGCCGTAGACACGACGATACCCCATTATTGACACCAGGTCGACCATGCCTAGCTCTACCCTTTATATGCTGAACATCAAGCAAGGGAGCTTGTAGTACCATTTTTATGGTCTTTGATGTTACCCAGAGGTGGATCAAACCCCTGATATCATGCATGCGACGCAGATGCTCTACCACTATGCCATCGCCCCAGTTGTGTGGCGTGACCTAAATTGGACAATGTATTGAGAAATGCCGGACACATACATTTACCAACTAATTAATTCTTAAGTTGATGAGGGTATTTTTCTTTGAAAACAATGACGAGCTAATATATAGGGCATTGTTTTCCCATTTAGTTTTTGAAAACAACAACAACAACATGATAATCTGGCATTTATCCTGTGTTAACAGCCAGCCAGAATTCAGGTCAATAATTACACAATCTATACAATTCAGAAGGAGCTGGCTGTTTATCTGCTTTTCTGATTGACTCTAGGGAGGTAAAAAACAAAAAGAACAATCAATTAAGAGGTAACGATGATATGGACAGATTTTTGGAATGTTGTTTTACATCATTTTTAGCACGTAAGGCCAGATAGAAAAATACCTGTGTTTCTGGTTACTCGGTTGAAAAAATTAGGGTAGGTAGGAGGTATTTTTTTTCTTTTCTTTTTTTTTTCTTTTTTTTTTCATGGATGTCAAAACTAATCGGATTCTATTTTAATATATATAGCATCTTTGCTAGGGGCTTAATTAAGTTTTAATTCAAGAATACTTAAAACATGTTTGTTTTCAACAAATAACACGGATTTCTTTTCTCTTTTTTTTTATGATAAAAAACTGTAGGGTCGGCACCAAAAAATAGGGACGGTCGGGTAACCAGAAACACAGGTATTTTTCTACCCGGCCTTAGTAGTTGATGTAAGGCCTTATATTAGTTACGATGTCAAACGTCTTTTTGGCAGTAGTATATATCTGCAAGCGACGTTACAATTGGGCTTCTTATTTTCCTGGAACAATGCAAAAAATTGATTAATGTCAATAAAACAGTTGCTATTAATCCAAAATGTGAGCATGTGTTATTTACCTTTAAATAATTCTTAAATATGTGTAAAATTCAATATCGGCATCATTTTTTCAAAATAAAAAACAACCTTGTCGGACATTTCAGGTAACGTCAGATCATGTGCTTCTTGCCAGTTTCTCATTGCTTTATACTTCTACCATACAAAGCGCGCATGTCCATATTTGGAAAATTTGAACAGTGTAATGTATACATGGATTTTATTTGGCGGATGCAAAATCTGGCGGCTTTTGAAAATGGGTATGTTGGCGGTGATTATATTTGGCAGATCAATGTGACCGTCTTTTTGTTTCGTTTGTTTTTACCTTGAAGATTTGTCATTTAACTTTAAAATGGCAAATTTTGAAATAAGGGAAATAACTCATAAAACTGTTCGAATTCGAAGTGGTCATAAAGTAACTGTGGCACTCACTCATTAGTAAACACACTTTATACTTAAAGTTCTCCGGCCATGTTTTGTTTCATGAACATGTTTATGTTTATTTAAATCAAAATCAATACACAACCAGGGCTTCCACTAAGGTTCAAATGTAGGAAGTTCGAACTTCCTGTGTATCAAATTTGGAAGTTCATGGGGAAAATTTAGGAAGTTCCAGTGTTTGGGCATGGCATTCATAGACTTTGAGTCAGTGAATCCACGTGGTAGTGAGGGAAACAACACATCTAAATTGTTAAAAAGAAAAAAAGGATAATTATAATCATCTATATGCTTATAAAAAAAAAAAATTTGATGACCTCTTTATATAAACGGTTTCAAACTAAAAATACTTAATTTCCCTTTGCGTGCCATACCCCACCCACACGTTTTATACAGTAAATTACATTTTGCAAACAGTTTTCAATTTATCAGTCCAGAAAAGCTTTTAAATTGGCATACATTAATGAAAGGTATGTAAAACTGTCAAGTGTAGGAATAAATGTAACAGATTCTTTAATTTATTATCAAAGCAATCGATCGTTTTTGCCAGTGATAATTTCACTTCCGTGTTTAGTCTCCATTTGCGAAGAGTTCTCTCCCATAGGTTAGAGATTATTAAATATTGTTTGTCGTACTTCGTTTCTATTTGTAACTTTGATAAATACATAGAAAAATGACACAAAGATATAAAAGAAATAGCCTTAATTTAATATAATCTGTTTGTGTAAGGAGTTTCAACTTTGTGGTTAATAAATATAAATTAAGCAATTTGGCGTTCATTTTGTGAATTGCACGGCTAGGCCAATTATCTAATTAACACGCTCTCCTCTCACCAGTCATGCATGTGACCCTTGATAAAAACTGGACAAAACCGGATTTACCTGTCAATTACAGGCTCCACTGAGTTTTAATTGCCTTACAACTTGTTACGTCGGCAGTCTCAAATGAAATTAGATTAGATGGGTGGGGCTATAATCGGTAATTTACAGATTATGGGACGTCCGTAGTAAACGATCGCGGCGTACTTTGAAGTTTTTGGAAGTACACTGTACGCCTTTGATGTTAATTTTTGCCGT
This sequence comes from Cyrtodaria siliqua, assembly GCA_037043455.1. NCBI lineage: Eukaryota > Metazoa > Mollusca > Bivalvia > Adapedonta > Hiatellidae > Cyrtodaria > Cyrtodaria siliqua. The sequence continues at coordinate 27,718 of JAWPHD010006046.1, forward strand.
ACAACTACGATTTTTGGACGTAATTTACGGCCGTACGCCCATTAACGGAAGCCCTGACACAACAATAGATATTTACAATTCACACATTGCAATATCTGCCAAAAGCAAGAATACAATTTCATTTGATGAAGAAAACTTTGTATAGGTAAATGAATCCACAGGTAAATGTATTTATCAATTATCTGGCAATAGTTGTGCAGCTGTACAATTCAGATTTACCTCATTTTCCAGTGCAGTCACGCAGTGGTAAAAGTAGTATCTACGTTATGCAAATAATACTTAGTAGCGGATTTTGATTGAATTGGATTTTATAGTCGCACCAACAGCTAAGGTCATATGGCGACTTTCCAGCTTCCATTGGTGGAGGAAGACCCCAGGTGTCCCTCCGGGCAAATTTCGTGCACGGGCGGGCACCTGGGTAGAACCACCGACGTTCTGCAAGCCAGCTGGATAGCTTCCTCACATAAAGAATACTAGGCCCCTTAGGGATCGTACCTACAGCGGTGAGGGGTAAGTGATTTCAAGTCAGAGACGTTAACCACTCGGCCACGGACGCCCCCAGTAGCGGATTTATATAAATGTTTCTCTCCGGGACTATCAAGAAATGTTCATATGTTACGAGTTAAATTTACCACAAAAAGGGTGGCCATTCATCTTTAAGATACCGTTAGATCCCGAATTAAACTGTAATTATATAGAGAGAGCAGAGAAACACTATTTATGATGGTGATTTTCACTTTTCCTACATTGTCAATTTGAATAAAAGTCAAACTAAACACGCTCGATAATTGCGAACAAAGGACCAGGTATGATAAGGGGGTATTTTGGCCCCAAATATATTCCAAAAGCAAAAAAAAAATATTTACATATAATCTTTGTTCATGTTGAAGTAAATTTATCAAATTCTATCTTCAAAAGGTATTTTTATTTATTTTATTTAGAAGAATTAACAGGGTCTGAAAAAATGGCATTTTTTGTAATTTTGTTATATTTTGTAGATTTTGGACCTTTCTGGGCAAGATTTTGATCCTAAAAATATACAGCGCACCTGCAAGCACACAAAGTTTTATCAAGTACCTGTTTCAACAAAAAGTCAGCTGTGCTGGAAGGTGCGCTCTATATTTCCAAGACCAAAAACTGACTGAAAACTGCTGAAAATGAACCCAAATGTCATTTTTTTTGTTTGTAAGGCTCTCGAGTTCATTTAGAGCCTTCAAACGTACTTGTAATGAGTTTTAATAATGATTCACTTCATTTGTAGATAAACAAGATATTCAAAACTTGTGCATTAAAACGTTCAATATTGGGGGCCAATTTTGTCCCTTATCATACCTAGTCCTTTACAAATTTACTGAAGGTATGAATAATTATCAAAGTGGCAATTTGGTTTTAGTGTGTTTAGTCAATACAAAACAATAAGTGTAAAAACGCATTTATACATGATTTTATATACTGTCAAACTTCTATTACGATGATAACAAAACATGGGTTTAAAAAAGATGTTTATTCACTGTTCAAAGCAATTGCCGATTTTTGGATTAGATGATAATTGAAATGATTGAATTGGATTGTATCTGCATTAATTAGTTCTCCCCCTTGTTTGTAAATTAGCCATGTATATGGAAATTAAAATCAGTGGCAATTCATTTCTGTTGGTTGTTTATGATCTTTAAGTAAGCTTCATGGTAGGAGTAATGTTGGTGGTGGATTTATTTGGGCGCTTCCGACCTTGACCGCCAATATAGCCAAAATAAATATTAATACGTATACAGTAATCCGAATGTAACCGAAGCAGTGTATTAGCCAGCCAACCATGCAGCCGTCTTTTGAATTGGATTGAATTGGGGTTTTAAGGCGCACCAACACATGAAAAGGTTATATGGCGCCTAAAAGGCATGAACATGCCAGGCTCATCTTCCATGAACATCGAGATAAAATATGGAAAATGGGCCTAGAACCTTCTCACCCTGAACTGCAGAGTTGCTGCAAATTCTATCGTAAAAACTCCATTTACGCAGGAGCCACGTTATTGTTTTTCTGCCACTGCTCTTTTGATGCACCTGAAACAATGCAGGGATCATGATGAAGACCTCAGGGTTTTCCACAGGCCATTTAAGCATAGCGCACCCGCTACGCCTTAATTCCAAAATGGAATGTCCCGCTATGCCTTAATTGTGCCGCTATCCTTTGATCTTACTGCGCTATCCCTTCAGTTTCCCAATAAACACTTTACTACACGTCTATAAATTGTGTATGCAGTCAAGCGACTCAGGTATCGATCGATAAAGTGTCAGTGGCTGTAACAGCTGTGAAGTACACACAGATAGACCGCATGTGTGCATAAATGGATTAAAAGTTAATGGCATGTTGTTTATTGTTTCGATAGTCGGCAGACGTTGGAGATAAGATTAGAGATGATGGTGTTTGAATTAATTGGGTCCAGTTAGGGATAAATGATTTAATGGATGCAATTAAGCTGGTGGTAACAGAATGATGATCATAACAAAGGGCGGCTATATTGGATTTCTGGACTGTGTGTAGCGGTGTTTTGGAGCGTAACCAGAACCGTGAAATAATTATGGTAAGTAATTGAATTGTTTTATTGACTGTCTGCTTTTTAACAATTAGTTGTGTCTCAGATAATGAGCAATTCCATTGTTATTTTACTTAATATAAACAGGGCTTGATGCAGTCTTCTTCACATTGTGTTTATACAATTCATTCAGTGCATTTGATTTCATAGTGAATTGAATTATGGATACATTTGTTACTAGGACTCTTAGTGTTAAAAGAGTTTGTGATTTAAATGAGTCTGAGCCTGAGTCTAGTGGGTATGAGGGAATAGGGAATAGGGCTCTTGCTTCCAACTTCCACAGCAGGTAGGATACTATTTTAAAATGATACAATATTTATTAAAAGCAATTACTGTTTTATTAAATAATTATTTGGAGCTGCATGTATATTATTATTAACAGATCATGACAATATTCATTTCAACATATTTTTTATATTAACTGTACAATAAAAAACACTTTTCTTTTTAGATTGTGAGAGAGGTTTCTCCACACTGAAGAGGGTAAAGACAACACACAGATGCAACCTGCCCTCAACAGCCTTCTCTCAATCTGCATGGATGGTCCAACTCTGGATGACTTTGATTTTAACAGAGCGGTAGATGACTGACATTCACAGAGAACAAGGAGATCGTCACTGTGATGATGGGTTGAGACTCGGAGTGATGTAGTTAATATTTATGAATGATGTGGCTGATGTTAACTGTATGGCTGATTGTTGTTTTTATTGATAAATAGATGAATAAAACAATAAAACAATAAATTTACATCAAAAAATATGTTTTTTATTATTTTTTTTATTTCATTTCTTATGATACTAGATATATGCCAAATCTCGTCTTTCCACTGGTCGGTAAAAAAAAATCTGTGCAAGAAGGGGGGCACCCCCTTCCCGCGCCCATCCCCATTCGTCGACCGCGCAAATCCCCCTATCCCTTAAGAATTTCCTGTGGAAGACCCTGGACCTTTAATGAACATGAACAAAAAATGATAAAATGAACATGAATTTGGGGGGATTCTACCCCTCTGCCTACCCCTCCAAAGGGATCTGCAGTGGCCGTCTTTTGAAAGATTTGGAGGAGTGGGTGGGGTAATATTTTTTTGCTGAACTTCCAAACTATTACTTTCTCAATATTGTTATGTTTTGTATACATTTATAGAAGAAAGATGATCTAAAATGCACCTTTTTCACTTTTATCTGTAAAAAATAAATTACCCCAGACACCACGGCTTAGCCACGATATTGTGAACACCTTCGTGTCACGAAGTCGATTTCTGAAGTTGTTTGAATCACTAAATCATCATTACGATTCGGTAGCAGCAACCCTTGTGGATGGTTTTCTAAAGCGATTTCAATGTGCCAAGCCCCATCAAAAAGATACAGCTTGATACATACATACGTACCCAAGGGGGGCCTACGGACTATACATAGCTGGGCATAAAATTATTTGTATGAATTTTAAAAACGCCTTTCAGCCCTTGTTGATTGATCATAATTTAGGCTAAATAAAATTTTACCCGAGTTTACTGTAACCCAACCGACCCTCTGAAAACACCTGACTCCTTTTTATTTTATTGAAAAAAAGAAATTATTCACGTGAGCACGTTGCAATTTTCAATTTCGAGGTGCGGTTTTGGCAGCTGTTTTGGCTGTACAGTTTCTAAAATGTCAGCACATGGAAGCGCACTCTCCACAAAGAATTGATTGTTGAATTGTTTGACAAGTACCACAGACGGGTCGGTAAATGCCCAGAGTTCCAGGAAACCAGTTTGTTTCTAAAATAGTAATATTAATGTGCATATGTTTACTTTCTTCTCAGCACTAAGCATTGGCATCGACTACTACTGCATTGTGACTTCTTGAAGAAGTATGCCGTTCCCTAATAATTTTCTGAACTCAACCTCATAATAACTAACATGAGAAATTTATAAATATTTATTACTTTCTGATGTTAGAGAAGTAATATACATGTAAGTCAACACTTTTACAAAACTATTCAAATGGTCAATTAACATTTGACATTATAACTTTGAATATTTATACAGCTGTCTGGGAGGCAAGAACTGCTCTTGGTTAGGTCAACCACAGAATTTGTGGGTCCCCCATCCTTCCTGACGGTCATATATTCAGGAAGAGCATGGAAGTCAAGTCACTCATAACATGTCAGGCCCCACTGGAGATCACACTGTATGGAGCTGGACTGATCCCAGCCGACTCATATGCTCACTGCTGTTGGCGATGACCCTCTTTCGGACTTGCGGAAAACATTTAAAACTGTTTTACCCCTTTGTAATAATTGCAAATGTTTGGGAAAAGAGCCAGTTGTTACCAGGCCTAATGGGAAACAATAAAACATACACAATTTCATATTGTTATCTGTTGCAGTTTTTAAAATACCACATCTTCCCATTCATCAAAGTTCATCGCCACCTTAAATGTAACTTCGCCAAAAAATAGAAAATAAAATAAAATAAAATGCCTACCTACCAACCCTATTTTTTTCAGCAATGTTACAGTAAACACAGGTATAATTATATTTTGCCTTACTAGCAATATATCGACATGAAAAATTGTGGGGAAAGATCTGATTGTTACATCATAAATGCATGTTTTATTGCTTACTGCTGCAAGTACCATACAAACAAAAATGAGCATTGTCTTCCATTTAGCAATATGATGTAGTCAAGAGCTGAATCAGTTGAAATCTACTCTGAGATGAAAAAATGTGGTGTCTTTTACTGAATTACAATTTTATCCCAAGAACTAATAGCCCCATTAGGGACTAAACCAGGATAATGCCCCGATTTGTCGGCAATAATAATAATATAATATTTATGCAATATAATTAAGTCAGTAATATGCAAATTAATACAATTTGCTTGAACTATTCTAATAAGTTCAATATGCATACAAACGTGTATTACAATGTGAACCTTTAACATATTAAATTCATGTATAACATATGTGACCAGCAAAAATTCCTTGCTGATAATATATCAGCTATATCAGCTAGTTGACAGAAGATTGCGAAAATATACAGCAACTGTACTGTAGTATGTTTTTAAACATTCTGGGTCGTTCTGCTTGTTTACCTGCTTCAGGTCACTTGATTATCTTTATCGATACGTCATATAGAGCGGCGTATAGAGAAACCTCCCTTAGATACCGAATAACATGCTTGTTTTTATAAAACATTAGGGAAAATATATCGGTACATTATATTCCATGCAGCACAGTTAAAATGTATATTTTATAAAAACATAACAGACTGTTTAATCTTTCCCGCTAAATTACAATAGCGTCGTCTGTATTTATCACAAAGGCACGCAAAGTGGTAGACTGTTGCACTGCGCATGTCCGTTTTTCAAACAGAACAAGTCAATTTTAATTGTCGGCTGTGAAGCATCTAGCAAAGTGGCAACAGGTGTATATTCCTGTGCGTTTAACTGTGCAGAGGAGAACTGTTTTGCGTTGTTAGGTGAAATCAGTGCTCGAAAAGTAGGATAGCCCGATGCTCCTCGAAATCCATTCCGGGTCTCATTTTGCAGACAAGGAGCCCATCGGGTCTGTCTTAAAAAAAATAATCTATTTTACTTGATCTCAAGATCCGAAAGACAAATACTCCCATGTGTATTGTGAACTTTGAAAACACTTGCAATAAAGTAATTAAAATGTGTTATACACACATTGAAACAATAAGAAGTTTGAATATTGTGCCTGGCTTCATGTCAGCAGTTTGTCACAACAGAGATCGACAATTATTGGCATAAAACTACATTATCCTGCAGCATTCCTGCTATTAGGCTTGTTTTGTTTCCTCTTTGATAAGAAATACCATTTTTGGCATTCAAAACACATTAATGCATGAAAAAAGTTTGTAATTGATATTATTTCGATTGAATGTTTGTGAAATTTTCGGGCCGTAAAAGTGCGGTGTCATGGTAGTTTGGATGGTACATAATTTCAGATAAAAAAAATATATATATACATAATCGAATAAGTAAAACATTTATATTCATTATTTAATCCATCATTCCTTCTTTTATCAATGTGTCAGGAGTTCCTGGAATCCTACTTTTAAATGAATTCTAGTCTAGGCTCCTAATTCTTTAACTTGGAGAAAGTGGTGACAAAATGAAAAATATAGCCAGAGGAGGCCCTGATAGACATAAAACCTGATTAAAAATTTGGCTCCAAGTTCGGCTCCAGTTTCACCAAGTCGGCTCTGATTATTATCGCTTGGCAAAAGTGCTAGTACTCTCCTTTGCATAGGTTGTAAATTACTATGTAACATTTTATTCTAAGGTATTTGAAACGAAGTGGTAAATAAGTCCGCTGACTAGAGAGAATAAAGTGGTAGCAAAAAGAAAAATATAGTCAGAGGGGGTTCTGAGTTCGATAAATACAGACGTAACAAATGTGTGCTATGAAAAATGAATAAAGACACATTTCCACTAAGAAAAAAATATTGGACCTTTCCATTTTAAATCAGGGCCTGTCCATTTTCAAAAGCAACAAGCCCTGGGCCTATCTCTTAAAATAATTTTCTGTGAGCACTGGAAATGCTTCAAAATTGCGTGATCACAATATTGGATTACTCTTCGAGGATCCACCAAAAACTGCATTTTTGGTTAATTCACGGGCCATAACTCTGGTGTTACTGGTCCGGTCTGGCCCATCAGCGAACTCGTCCGATATCTTATGGTCATATACAATATATGCATGTTTGGTTAAGATTGCTCAAGTAATTTGACCTCTATCGTCAGCGATTTTTTTTCCTTATACAGTACAGCACATGCGAATCAGCTACGCGTAAAGCTCTTGGGCGTAATTGCGCCATGATACTTCGCGTAGAAAACTCGGAGTTCTCCGAGTCAAAACTGCACAGGTAAAACGTGCAACTTTTTCTAATTGCAGTCAGTTTAATGCATTATTCAATAACTTTAGGAAAAATCTAAGCAGAAGACAATTTTAATGTTGTTTTGGAAAAGCGGATGTGGTAAAACTCGAATGCCCAGATTATGTATACTGGGTCACGACAGTTCCTATTACCGGCTTCGCGGCGAATGTACATAAAATTCAATCAGTAATTATTATACTGGAAATTATAATTATATTTTTAAATACTCGTTATTGGTAACAAATTTTTACTATTCTCCTGTTTATTATTACTACATCGATGCATTCTTTAGTCAGATTTTTTTAAAAAGAATTCCGAGTCTTAAACCCGCTGTTAGTGCCGCCTTGTTAAAAGGTACATACATACATGGCCAAGGATTATGGGTATTTATGTCGGTTGAAGAAGAAATGACTTTTGGACAACAGAAACGAACACAACATGTGATTAAATGCATTAAAAGTATGAAATACGTATTTGTTTCGAAATTTATTCATTGTATTTATCAGTCGTGTCAACTTTGCACAGAAAAGATGCACTCGGCATCTCATATTTTGTACTTTTTCTGGCTATTGGCTTTTTCAAGCACGCTGTCGAAAAACTTCCCCGAAATGTTGTCGGAAAATTCAGACTTTTTTCCCAATAATAAATCACCACAGGTGTGCACTCATGGTTAATTGGATTCTATGCGGAGTAACTCGGAGTGTGGTCGCAATGAGTGACTCGACAAAGGCGTACTTTCGCCGTGTGGATTCGCAGAGTCCAAACTCTGACTCAGCGTAGTTTCGTCAGGCACTCGATACAACCAAACTCGGCGTATCGATTAAAGTGTGGGTTTCGTGTGAGCTGTACTGTATAAGCGTTACCGATTCAATCGAAAATTTGAAGAAGAAAAATCCCAATGTCAGGAAAACAATTCCCAATTTCGAGCACGATATCGGCAATGAAAAAAAAGATCCTCTTCCGATATTTTTTACAAAGCGGATGTTTACAGTCTGTCAATTGACTATTTAATTGTGCATGTGTATGCATATAGGGATCTGCGTATTGACAATTGCCTCGATATTCAAGACGAGGCCGGGGGTTTTCGTTTTAATTTTACAGGGTCCGACAAATCTTTAAAATCTGTGGTAGCCCAGTGGGCTACCAGAAACTGAACTTGGTCGCCCGGCATGTGCGCGGCAGACTCGAGGCGACTCGTTAAATTTATTTATCAATTTTTCTTTTAAGTAATTTAACGGCATTTTATAAAGATCTAAATGTATAATTTGCGTTTCTGCTGTTTACAATGATGTTGGCTAAATAAAACATGAAAAGTTAAACACATTTGTTTTAAAACAATTATTTCGCAATTAAAAATGAAAACTATAAACATCCAGTCAGTTAAATCGCCATGAAACCCTGGCGAGTTCTCACTGGGATTCTCCGCGATGATGACCGAGAATCCAAATATTTTAATCGCGGTGGATAAATTTACCATCGCCGCGTTGGGTGACATTTCACAAAATTGCGGGCACAAAATCCGCACGTCCGCGGTGGAATAAAATCGTCGCGATGAGTGGGAATTGTCGTAATCCGCGTGGTACCATCTGTATTATCATTTGATTTTCGATTTCTTTAATTGTCATAGTCAATCGCCTGGTTTTTATTGCATGCAATTTGCAAACTAATATGCAATTCAGGAAAAGGAGACACAATCTTCTCCCATAATTCCCCTTGGCCATCCAATCAAATGTTTTCCAGTCATGTCCGAGAGAATAAATTATTGACACAACATCGTTATTATCCAATCAAAGTGTACCCTAGTATTAAAACAACTAATGAATATTAATGAGTTCTGCATGAAGGTAACTAATCTGTCAATCTATCTAGTCCGATCACCCGTGGTGTCTAAACACCTTGTTAATTGGTGTTATTATCGACGCGTGGCGGTGTAATCTTATCCAACTAATCAGTGGGTTTTTTATGCCTAATTTGTGGGGCCGAAATTTGGCCCCATTCACAATTCCAAAAAGTATCCTTTTTTCACAATTATATCAAAAATATTCACAATCTGAAAAAAGAAAAAAAAAGTTTTTTGTTTTTTTGGGGGTAAATACAGACCTTACTGGATACTAGTCTTAATATAATTAATATAACAGCGTTTTTTTTCACCATTTTGGGAATGGGTCCGTGACCGGTCAAATTGGGAAAAAACACGCGATTTTCCTCAAAAATGCGTTTTTTCTCAGAATTGGGGGGAAAAAATTACACAGAAAAGCAGAAGAAACGTCGAAAACCATGGTAAAAAACTTTATTAAGAAGATTATTTTAAAACACTTTACAATTTTGGGAAGAAAAATCGGGAATTGGGTTTTGTTGTTTTTTTTACTCAAAATTGGGGAAAATGCTATTTTTTGGCGATTGGGAACGGGTCCGTTTACTGGACCCGTCCAAAGAAGGAAACGCTGTATAAGCTGGTGTCAAAACTAGTCTGTATTTACCAAAAACAAAACTTAAAACCAAGGGATATTAAACTGTGAAAATAAAAGTGAAAAAAGTTTATTTCTCTCTTGTTATAATATTTCACAATTTTCACAATTTCTAGAAAAATGCCGCTATTTTTCACAATGGCATGGGCACAGGCTGCATTCACAAAACACATAAAAAAACACTGCTAATTAGCTGGGAACACAGGATTTTATGATATGGATTAGAGCTAAAATCTGTTTTTTTGCCGGGCTACTTTAAAAGAAAATTTGCAGTAGTCCGGATCACGACTTTTGGTAGCCCGCGGGCTCCGGGCAGAGGATTTGTCGGACCCTGTTTTAGCAAATTCTTGCAAACGTTTTGATAACAACGAATACAAAATGTAACGTTCTTTTCAAAATGCAACTAAACCCCTCGAAAAAAATAGAAACTCGACGAGAGAAAAACAAAAATCAAAAGAATACGACCGAGAAAAACGTACACTCGTAGAAGAAAGGGTGAGATTGGCTCGAATTTCGCAACAGCAAAATGTTTTGTTCGTACTGCGGCGAGTTCGCCACTGACGAAAAAGACAAGAAATTGTAACGTGTACCGAGCCGAGTCGGTTAATTTGATTGGACAAAATAGTGATTGGTCAATGTATTTGATTGGTTCGATTTCAATCCGTTCTGTGAAACAAGAAATCAACCGGAAGTTATAATATACGTAAGTAAAACGATTTGCATGAACAGGGATAATTAAATAGACAAATACAAAATCGTCACAAAATCATCGTTTGTTTTGAGAAGTAATAATTTTAAATTGGAATCGGTTGTTTTACATGAAAAATGTGAATCACAACAGAAAGCAACTTCCCTTAATTCTGCGAAGCAAGCACGTCCAAGTAAAAGTTTTGCTTCATAAATTCTTCAGACAATAAACAAACATGCGAACACATCCTCATCAACAGCTCTAGGACCAAACTCGACCCAGATTTTTTTAAAATAGATTTTAAATTGTTATAATTAGAGTGTTATTTTATTAAATAATATGTATTGACCTTTTTGTTGAATATTATATTGCCGTTACTGACTTTTGACCTGGGGTAGTGATTTTTAGTTAATCGTAGAGAGAGGGAGTACTTTTTTTGCCAATTCTTAGTGGGGCATAGGTCTTTATTTAGGTCATAAACGTAGGTTTAGGTGGTGAAGGGTGCGCGGCGGCTCCGCACGCCAAGTGGATCCGCCCTTGCCATTCCACACCCGCACCCCTCTCCAGCCTACGGCTTGTTTTTTATTTGCGCCCAAATCACGGCCCATCCACACTATGTCCTTTCCCTCCCTGCACTCACCCCCTCCTACCTCAGCCCCAACCCCGACACACACAAAACAAAAAAGTCAACAAATTGGTCAATGTTTTTGTCAATTCTTAGTGCGGCGTTGGCCTGCCTTATTTTAATAAGTGTAGGGGAATGGGGGTGGGGGGTGCATAAACGTACACCCCACTAAAAAATTGCCAAAATACATTGTTTTTTGGGTGGTGGGGGGCAGTTTTACAGGGATGGAAGGCGCGCGCCCACACACAAACACCCACACAGCAAAAAAAATAAACATGCCCAAAGTTTGTGAAATTCTGAGTGGTGCGTAGGCATTTCTAGAGTAAATGTTTGCCCACAAGAAAGTGGCCTTTCTTTATTATTTTTTCTTGCATGTTTTACGGCTCCGCACCCCACTAGATACAGACTTTTTTTAGTGGGTGGGTGTAAACTTACGCCCCACATTTATTTCGATGAAATACTTATGTTTTTCACACAACAATTCGAAAATTACGACATGTACCGATATGGGTACGTAACATCTGTGGTATGAATAATATTTAAGTCGATTTCGTTCATTTTTAAGCCAAACATTCAACACAACTCGCTAGGCGGCCGGTTCAACTTTACTTTACATTGTATGTGATCGGAAGGGAAGTTTAAATATGGATTAAAACAGATTAATTTAATCACAGGTAGGTCACCTATGTTCATCTTTCTTTATATATACATTATTTGCATAACGTTCAATGGAAAAATACGAATTTAACGATTTTGGTTCCGACCTGAAATCAGGGCGGAATTTGCTAATGGGAAATTTAGCTTAGCGATTTAACCTCGGGATAAAGAGAAAATAAAAAATAAAATAAAACAGCATTAAAAACGTTGAAAATTGATGGTTATAATCCCCGACATTAAATATTATTGAACAAGCAAATTTGAGTGGGAAATTTTTAATACAAGATAGAACCAGTAGTCAGCAGTGCATACACAAATATTTTGACGAATAAAATTTACAATTTCTGTAATTTGCAAATTGTGGAAAGTCTGTTCTGAAATTCACGCTTACGTTGGTTTGCATCAGTATCGTGCTATCAAAATACGTCATGCACGAATGATCAATAAATCTCTTCTGAAATAGAAATTTCTAGAAGAAAGAAGATAAAACTGAAAGTAAAATAAAACAACGTCTTGAAGCTATCCACAAAAGGCGTTGTCTTCTATTGAACAGAGCTAGCTGCTTGTAACAGTTTCGGTAAACCATAATTAAAAGTTGTATGCTATGGTTAAATGGATTTGTTTGAACTTATTCTTTAAACTTACTCTGTAGTGTCTGCCATTTTGATTGCTCATGTACATCCACCATGTGCCGCAATAGACGCTTGAAATGAAAACCCAATTCTCGAAGCTTTACTTCTGCAAACGTTTCGATGATACAGTAAATGAATTGTGTACGGTTCTCGTCTAAATATAGAAAATATAGAACCCGTCTTTTTCAAAGCACGGCTATACACACGATTGCCGTGTGCAAAACCGTAAACAATATTGGCGGCTTAATTACCCATGTTTTCAAACAAATAAAAGTACCAAAAAGCATTTTTTTTTTACAACATTTGCCTCATTTCTTTAAAATTACATCCATCTCTCTCCCCCACTCCCCCACCACCCCACCCCCACTTTCTCAAAACAAGCTTAAAATGCAATTTTACCAATACAAATCAATAAATAACAATAAAACATGTTCAGCCGCAAATCAGGGTCATTTCTGCACTCACCTTGCTCTTGCATATCAGGAAATGTTAAATTTTACATACCTTCGCCGGCTTTTAAAGAAGTTATTCCAAATTGATGAACCCGTGAGGCCAAATCAACCAATTTCGCTAGTTTTTTTGATTTTTTTGATAGTTTCTCTATTTTCTATTTATAGCCTCAAAAAAAAGAAAAAAAAAGAATGCATATTCCAATACATCAAAATAAACTTAGAAGTACTCAAAACTGAAAAAAAAATACACATCAAACATGCACTCAGAGTTATTATAAATACCATCCATGTACCTAAAATATGCTTAATTGATTTCTTTCTGATTTACATGGACATTCGTGCGAAGCTGAGGAGTGACCCAATATGTATAGTCGAACGCACTGACATTTTCAGTTTACGACAAATTATGCCAAATATGAACAAAACCGTGTCTGGTCACTGGATAGCAATCAGGCACGGCGGTGTTATCTCCCCAGGTTCATACACGGGGCGTGGACTGTTGCACAATTTTAAACAACAAATATAGATATAAAAATCGAAAAGGAAATGCAGCTTTCACAGAACGCAGTAAACCACAAACACACACAGAAACAAAAAAACAACTTTAAATATGAATAAAAGGCCAAATAAGACACGAAAAGGTTGTCAATAGGGCTACCGCCTTGGACCGTTCAGTGGCAAAAAAAGGCCCCTGAGGGTTTCAATCAGGTTTTAGGGTACACCAAACCACACACTTACCCTATATACTGTCAGTTTAATAAAACAGGACAGTGTAGATAAAGAAATCCCCGCCATGAACTATTCTCTAATCAACAAGGCAGCATTAATAGGCAATATAAGTAAAATACAAAGATGCTCGTGTATCTATAAATACCAAAAACAAATAGCCTAGAAAGCCACAAAGAAGGTACTAAATGACTTGGCAGAAGCCAGAGCAACAAGAGAACAAACCATCGAGGGCACGACAAGACAAGATTGCAGACAAACACCAAACGTCACCGTCCTTTTTGGGCTTTAAAACGATAGGGTCATTAAGTTTTTTGATAAACCTTTTAACAAGTTTAACAAAGATAGTATGAAAGTGAATTTGACCAAGTATCTTACGAAGTTTATAAAGCACGTCACCATAGAAGTCCATGTTGTGAAAGTCCTTGTCGCAAAAGAGTTCTTAAATTACTTTTATATTTGGAAAGAAGATCAGGGTTACGATAATAAAATTTTGCAAAGGTTTACGAAGTTTATGGTAAGGGTAGCCCTGATGGAGCAGCGTTTCAGTTCTACAAATATTAAAGTCCTTAACTCGAGTACAAGCTCTAGAAAAACGAATAAGTTGGGACACATAGACCCCATAAGAAGTTGCTCGTGGAACATCCCCATCTAAATGTGGGGATAATTATCACTATCAAAATCATCTCTATTGTCATATTATTTGCTAATTATTTCAACATTTTCAATAGAGATGTGTAAATCGAGAAAAGAAGCGTTAGTATCAGAAATATTAGCTTTGTTAAGTTGAAGTTCTTTAGGATATATATTGTTAACCATAGTAGAAAAGAAATGGTTGTCAATGTTCAATATGTCATCCACTGGCAGATACCCAGAGGTGTCATTATACAGGCTCCAATAACATCTACGACAAGGGGTGCACTGTTCGTACTCATAGGGATACCAACAATTTGTCTATAAACGGTAGTTCCATACCTGACGAAAATATTATCTAATAGGAAGATGAGTGCTTCACAAACTTCTTGGCATTTCCACATAGTGTAGTTGTCTAAACTGCCTTAGTAAAAAACGTCTTAATATTACTGTAGTTTTTTTAATTATTGAAAGATTTTTTTTAAATAAGTGCAATAAGCTTGTCTTTGATAAAGTGATGTGGTAAGGTTGTATATAGTGTAAAGAAGTCATAAGTGCTTATAGATGAAACTTGACGTTTATTGAAAATTTTATCAAGAATATCTCCTGATTTTTTTTTAGCACAATATTGTTTTACGTGATCTTTAAAGGCGGTAAGACAAAAAGTTAAAAGTTTGGAGATGTTTGTGGTGGTGCAGGCACTAGAATTCGAAATAAAGCGGACCTTATATTGATTTTTATGTAAATAAGGAATCCAGTACATAGTTGGCAGTTTGTTCTGCCTTTCGTCTACCCCAGCCTTGAAAGTAGTGCAACGAGTGATATGCGTGGAAACAACATCATCTTCAGTAGATTGAACTGGAATATACGAATTAGTGCTACCGAGTTCCAGCGATAAAACATTGACGTAATGTAGACGTCAAACAATAATTACATTATTAGCTGCTTTATCAGCAGGAACTAAAACAAAATTATTATGAAATTCTTGAATTCCCTATCTTAACGAAAGGAAAACCTAGGTCTCTGATGTTAGCATTATTAACGTTAATACGTGTATCTGTAATTTTAAAAAATGACTTTTTCCAAATAGAAAGAGAGTTTGGGTCCGCATGTTCTCTACGACACAATTTTATACTAAACTCCTCAATGGATTGGGCAATCTGAGCACGACAGGCATTACAATTAATAGTTGAAGGTAACCTATACTTAGGACCTTTAAAAAACAGATGCCGAATACGTCTATCAACAATATCAAAAGTATCAGTGATGACATGACCTGCTGGATCATAGCAACGTTTTGATGTGTTACATTCACATTCCTTGGGAGTGTTATTTACTGCATCAAGGTCAGAAACTATTGTGTTGTAGTTAAAAATAATATTTCTAATAGTTTTTTTTATACTTATAACAAATTACAGGACTTTCGGAATTTTTGAAATATTTAGGGATAGAATAAACTACATGATTATCTCGAAAAAACTAGGCATGTCAATGAAATCAATAACCTCATTAAGATATAGAATTTTTAGAAAATGCCTGACGTAATCAGGCTCCTTGTCAATATGGGGTCGGAGAACATGTTGTGTGTAGCTTTGAATTACGGAAGCAGTGTTATATAAGGACTATCACAACCTGACTTCTATGGTGATGTGATTTATAAACTTCGTAAGATTCTTGGTCATGATCACTTTCATACTATCTTTGTTAAACTTGTTAAACTTGTTAAAACATTTATCAAAAGAGGTTATGGCCCTATCATTTTGCAACGTACTGCATGCTTGGTGGTGGACCCTTTTATATTTCGTCACAATGCTTTCCTCTTTAATTGTACGATGACCGGACAGGCTGTGGACCCTATGATGACGCCTACCTAAAGCCCATTGGGACGGTGGCGTTTGATGTTTGTCTATGATATTTCCTGTCGTGCCCTTAATGGTTTATTCTCTTGTTGCTCTGGCTTCTGCCAAGTCATTGAGTACTTCATTGTGGATTTCTAGGCTATTGTTTTTTTGTATTATATTTACACGAGCATATTTGTGTTTTACTTATATTGCCTATTGATGCTGCCTTGTTGGTTAGAGATTAGATAATGGCGGGGATTTCTTTATTTACACTGTCCTGTTTTAATGGGATGACAGTAGGGTAAGTGTGATGTTTGGTGCACCCAAGCAAGAACCGGTTTAAACCCCCAGTGGCCTACTTTGCCACTGACCGTTCCAAGGCGGTAGCCCTATTGTCAACCCTTTTGTGTTTGTGATGTCGTTTATTACTTTTGCCTTCTTGTTTGTCTGTTTGCGTGTTCGTTTCTGTGTTTTGTGGTTGACTGTCCTCCTTGAATGCTACTTTCCCTGTCCGATCTTTTTATATTTCTTTTTACAAGAGATCTGTACGAATGAACATTTTGTCTTCTTCCTCGTCGATCAACTTAAGTAATGAAATGGACAAAGATGTAAGTAGTGAAAGCATAGGGTACTTTCCGGACTGTTTAAAAATAGTATGTAAATCAACGACTGAAATACAGTCGTGCACTGGGTGATATGGGTGGAAACAACATGAAAATCTAGTTCTTTCAAATAAAACAAATATAGTTTGTGTGGGCCAACTTGTTTCTGGCCGGCGTCCGCCGTTTACTCGTGGCAGCATCGGCTACAATGCTTGTCTGTGCAGCCGAGTTAGCTGGTGATGCTCGCGCAGAATCAGCGTGGCCGGGTGTAGCCGTTTTGGATTGATAGGCTAGGCAGCTAACAAGATGGTGGACAACGAGTTCTTAAAACTGTGTCGACGCAGTATTCATCGAATTACACATGTTTCGTTTATTAAATTTTAATAAAACGTTATATTAGTAAGTAAACAGTTAAAATACGTGTTGTGATTGTCTGTTTTACTAATGCAACATGTGTATGACAAAGAAAAAGGCTCCGTAACCGGTGAGAGGCGGAAACCAGTGTATCAAAACAAATTCTCAGTTAAAATTCACCCGGGTGTTTTTACCTCGTCTGAGCCAATGGCTCAAGGTCTGTGGATTATTCCTAACATGACACAATTAAAAAACTGATACAATTGTACCTCGTTTGTACAAAATAAGCAATTGTTTACAACTTTTTACGACTGTCAAGTGTTGTGGACAGACAACCCAACTGTTATTACATTATTCATTGTCAAAAACAAGTGTTTGTATATGCTGGAATACAATTAAGGATTCTGTAATAAACTGCAATCAACGTTTTTCTGAAAATCTACCAATAAATAAGGTTTTTAACGCCATCAGTCGGACACCTCTATCAGATGTTGTGATATTGCGTAATATTTCAACACAATTTCCGTTCGGAGTACAGTAGCGTTTGCCTACTGTGAAGGTAAGTGGGGTGGATGTTAGCTCACCTGAGCCAAAGATTCAGTGCAAGGGTGGATCCAATGGGTTGGGGTTCTGAAAAGCTATGAAAATCCATAAGTACAAAAAGTTGTTCTGTTCTGTTTGTATGCTCCCCGACATTTTCGGGGTAGCATATATTTGCCATCATGTCCATATGTCAGTCTGTATGTATGTCCGTAAGTCTGTCCGTATGTATGTCCGTCTGTCCCGCTTTTTTATGTCCGCTCAACTCCTCCTACATGTTTCATCCGATTTTCGTGAACCTCCACAGGAGGTATCAGTATGGTATCTAGTATTGCATACATCCACTTTTATTGAGACACTTCACATGAAGTAACAGTATGATGTCAAAATTGCCCCCACCCCACCCCATTCCACCACACCCCGCAATCTCAAATCCTACATAAGCCCCTGCAAGTGAGTCATTGTCAACATGTATCGTCCATTGAAATTTGGTCTGAAGCATCCGTATATAAAGTTTTTTCAAACTTGTTTAAATCACGACCCTTGCATCAAAATTGGACGCGCCAAGGGAGCATATGTGTTTTATTTTAGGACATTTAAAAAAGCTTATTGGCCTAGGGTTTTGGTATTTACCATGTCGTATCATCGAATGGTACTTTGCCAAAGTTGTTCAAATAATGACTCTAAATTCACCGTCTCCATCTATCAACAATTTGAAACTTCTCTAAGACTACTTTTTGCATTTTCAACAAATTTGGTCTGAAATATCTTGGCATTTACTTGGTTCAGAGCGTGCTGATTCTTCGTAAAACTATGTTACTGGTTTAAACATATTTTATTGCAACATTTACATTAGTTTGCAAAAGGTTTGGGTCACAAGTTCTACAACATTAGTTACGGCCCGTCCCTATACAGTTTGTTTACAAAATAAATAATATGACAGTTTTACAATCATAAAACATTTTAAACGAACAGTATAGGAAATGCATTACTGAAGTTAACATATATATGTAAATAGAAAGGAAGAGGAGGAAAAGGACAGAAGTTATAGACGTCCCGTAAGGGATAACATGTGAACATAGTGAGTTTCATCGAAAACGCCTGGTATCTTTAATATATTTTTGCACTGCTATAAACACAAGCTCATTATCGCTATCGTTCAGCTCTGGATTACCAGAACACAGCTTATCACACTTAACGAGTGAAACGGTCGTGTCGAAATAAAGAGCGTACGCCTTTGTTCACTATATCGATAACACTTAAATAAGTAGTGTTCGACGTCCTCTCTTTGATCTTAACAGTCGCAACTTGATGATAAGTTCAAATGATTTAAATACAAGTCATGATTTAGATCGCTACATGCATTTCCTAAACGGGCATGAATGATTGAAAGATACCTTGAGTCACATAAGTAGTATTTTGGAACAGTGGTACATTGGAACGTCTTAAGAAGAAAGCTTTGAAATGTGTTTAATGATAGTGTTTCCTTAATATGTATGGGTAAATTATTCCAAAGGCTTAGCGATGATGGTATGAATGATTTTGAAAATAACTCCATTCTTTTTATTGGAGTGACATAGTCATATAATCGTTTACATCTAAGACGAAGGCCGGAAATAATTGAGCTATTTAAGGAGGTTGGCTGGGAAAGGACGTAGTGATGAGATTTTTTTAAAATTTATATTTAAGGCTTCTTTGGTATAACTTAGATTCAAAATTATCAAAAAAAGGCTAGGTCACCACGCTTTTTTCCCCACTAGACGTAATTGAAGAAGGCACATATTTCTAACTTCAAAATTTCACTAAAAAGAGGAAAAATATAGTCATTGAACATTTTCACAATTGTTTTCATAACATTAAGTTTATTGAAAAACAACAATTAATTTTCGATTGCATATATACATATCTTTCAAATCATACGAACACTATTGTAATCCTCATTCGTCTTTTTACTTTAAAAAGCAAACGTATATGGACCGTACCCCACCCACTTTTGTTTTTACCGAAAAATTAATTCAAGATAAAAAATTATGTTCTAATGATCAACTTTTTTTTAAATTTGTATATGTCAAGTTCCTATGACATTTCTTTCAAAACAAGTAAAAAAAAATATAGGTCACCAGGCTTCTAATGATTTTTTATTAAAAATTCTTTAAATTACACCCATTTTGGAGTTATTTTGACATTTTTAATGTAAAATACTGTACACACAATATTGACATGGAGATCGAAAATAAAATTAGCTCAGTATCTACTTTTATATATGTATTCCACTACTGGAAAACAAAAATCTGATTTATTCTATAGCAAAAGGATAAATTCTACTCAGAGCTACCCATACCCCCTATTTTGTTGACAACAAAAAATGATCACAAATGACGGAAAAAATATGGAAAAAGAAATTTGCTTAAAATTTGGTATGTTACCATCTTAAATCCTACATTATATCCATATCTACTAGAATGGAAAAAATGAAACAATTCTGTTGTCAAATAAAACTATGATTTAAAAAATAAAATGTTTAGACTTGAAGATGTCAAAACTTGACCAGCCAACATCCTTAATTTGGTAACATATTGTCTTTTTGCTTTATATACGCTGATAAGTTTTTGAAAAACACGTCTGTCTGCTAATGAGAGACAACCGATTTCAGCAATTAACTTATTAATTGAAACGGACCTAGTTAATCCTGTAATAATTCTTGCCGCTTCATATTGTATCTTTTCTAAAGATTATTTTTTTCATAAACTGTGCAGTCATCCCAAACAATAGAAGCATACTCTAATATCGGTCGCATATATGAAAGATATATTTGGTTCATTGTTGTACGTCCAATTTTATAAGGAATCTCATCAAACCTAAAACCTTTGATGCTGACGATAACATATTATTGATATGTTCATGCCATTTACCATCATTACAACCATTACTAAAAGTTAATCACAAATGTTTGGGATGTTCTACAAATTCTTACAGCACATTATTGAAAATTTGGTTTTCGAACATTTTTCGATGCTGATATGAATAATACTTCAGTTTTGTTTGGATTAAACGTTACTTACCAGGTTTTATCCGATTCGGACATTATGTGTAAATCATGATTTAAAATACCTTCCATATCATCTATGTTTAATGTCGAAACTGAAAGCGAGCTGTCGTCAGCAAATACTCTAGTTATGTGTAAAACTATGTTCCTGTCAAAAAATATCCATCCATCCATCCTGTTCGTCCTCGTTCGAGTTTTATGACCAGTCCCGTTTTCGGGGAATGTTTACGAGCGTGAATCACTGATAAACACAGAAAAGCGAGATCTTTAACCGACATATGGTATTACTCTCCAAGCACGCGGGACCGACGGCTTAATTTACATCTCCAGAGGAATGGCATACTTTCACAGTAACTTGCCAAGTATAAGGCTTGCCGTGACCTCACCGGCAGCTCCTTTTAAACAGCTTCTTCATAAGTATGGACGGTTGGGTTCAGATGAAATTTCATCAGTAACATTCTGCCATTAATTGATATCGTTTTCAGTCTGTTAAAATTGCTGCGAATCATCAAAAAGCTAGGTCACCAGTTACTAGGGTTAAAACTGTAGAAAAAAATAACCCTTTTAATAGTTGATGTATCCGATGTCAAACTTTACCAATACTCACATCACAGGTAGACCTTTTGTTTCTAATTACCACCTCGTATTAACGCGTCTCCACGAAAACCGACTATATAACTCTATAGCATCATTGCGTCTGATACTGACAATCTGTGACATCGATAATTTGTCACTGTGTCTCAACGATGCTATAAAGTTTTATATTCGGTTTGTAAGTGTTTAGTTTGCATGTCGTTTTCCCAAAAAAAAATATTTTCAATGTTAAATCTATCCTGATGTTGAAGTATTATGTCTGTTGTCATGAATATAGTAAGTATTTTACTGTGCTTGTCGGGACTATTTCTTTGGAGAGTATGAGCACAGAGGGTATAGGTAAAGATGCGGTTTTGACATATGTTAAAATACGCATAGTGTGAATGAATGACGCGATTGAAAACTGAATCGATGTTTTATTCCAGATATGCACAGACTTAATAACAAATAGATTGGACACTACGAAAATTATCTAAATTTCACGTGGCACAGTGCGAAAATTTCACAAATTATTTCCCAACTTTAAACATACATACTATGAAGAGTTTAATAGATGCAAGTTTTATTCATGCCAAATACCATCACAAATTTAATTTTCTTTCCAATGATAGTATTTTTCTTTCTCTTACATTTAGAGCAAACAAGGAGTTTGGCGGAAACTTTGGCTATGTCAAAACCTTGATTTTTAAGAGAAAAGCGAAAATGACGACATTTTTAACTTTAAACATCTTTTTATACAATTTCTTACTTTCAAAATAAACATAAGTTATAATAATATCATTTTGCTATTCGCTATGAATCGTTTGAATGTATTCTCATCAAAATCAGTGAATAATTGAGAGAGGAAATAGAAGGAAAAGTTAAGGTGCCACGTGATATTTTGGTTACTTCATTCTGAATCTGAATCTGAATCTATACGATGTAGGGCCTGTTACGGCATAAACACATCGGAAGAGAGGCTGTTGCTGTTAGTAGCACTTTACGTGGGCTGATTTGAAGCTCTTCAATGATGGCGTGCAAACGAAACTGTCTTCAAGATGGTTCCAATCAATAATTGTCTTTGGAAAGAATAAGTTTTTATATTGTTCGTCCTTGCACTGTATTGTTTTGAAAGTCAAACACTTTGAATTATTTAGCACCTGATTGTCTATAATGTTATTAGCTTGAAAGTCACTGAAAGCTTTTGCTTTAATACGGCGTTTACGTCATTCAGGAATAAGATAGTCTTGGCATTTGAAAGCTGGCACCAGCCCCTCGACCACCTTGTAGAAGAAGACGAGTCGGTTCATCTTCCTTCTGTCTTGGAGCGACGGTAGCTTCAGGTCTGACAGCATTCGTGTGACACATTCCTCCTCGCGTGACTTGTAGTCTCCGGAGACAAACCTAGCTGCTTGGCGTTGGACCCTTTCCAATCTGTTTATGTCCTTCTTATAATAGGGATCGTCTGGGTGGCGCTATATTCCAGCGTCGATCGCACCAGTGCCAGGTATGCTGATCTTCTGCATGACTTAGGGCAGTGTTTTAGGTTGCGCTTCATGAACCAGAGGGATGAGTTGGCCTTCTTGATGGTCTTTGTTAAGTGCGCATCCCATTTCAGATCTTCCGATATGGTTACTCCGAGGTAGGGGCTTTCTTTAACTTGTTGGAGGATCTGATTATTTTGGGAATAGAAGTTAGAAGATTTCGAGTCAATGCTCATGATATAACACTTCTTGGCATTAAACTGCATGCCCCAGTTGTGAGCCCAATCTTCTAACGCCTTCAAGTCGTCTTGGAGTATAAGATGGTCCTTTCTGGTTTCTATGACTCTGTAGAGGAGGCAGTCATCCGCGAATAAACGCGCCTGTGATTTAACGGAATCAGGGAGATCGTTGATATAACACAGAAAGAGTAGAGGCCCCATGACTGTACCCTGAGGGACACCAGAGTCTACTGTGACTGGGTCCGAGTACTCGCCTTCTACTAAGACTTGCATATGCCGCTGGGTCAGGAAGTTCCGAATCCAGGTGTTTAGGGGTCCGTCTACTCCATAGTTCTTTATCTTGGCCAGAAGCTTCTCATGAGGAACTGTATCGAAGGCCTTAGAGAAGTCTAGGATAATCATATCTGTTTGGCTGCCAGCGTCATGTTTCTTCAGTAGGTCATGTACGGTTGCAAGAAGTTGGGTTTCACAGGAGTACCCAGATCTGAAGCCATTCTGAAGGGAGGTAAGTATGTTGTTGTTTTCGAGGTGTGTGAGGATATGTTTGCAGATAATGTGTTCAAGCAGCTTACATGAAACACAGGTAAGTGATACAGGTCGATAGTTCTCAGGGAGGTGTACGTTCCCTTTCTTGAATACTGGAGAGATAAACGCGTTTTGCCAGTCTTTTGGGAGCTGACCCGAGTTGATGGATGTTTGAAAAATCATGCGTAGCCCAGGAGCCAGTTGTGTAGCACAGTTTTTCAAGATGTTGTTAGAAATCTGGTCTGGACCGATAGCTTTGCTCGTATTGATGCTCTGTAAAAGTTTTTCAACGCCCTTAGATGTTATGACCAGTAGTGGAATAATTGGAGTAGGTTGACGGTTGATTATGGGTATAGTGTAGGATGGATCATCTTTAGTGAATACTGACTGGAACGGTTGGACAAGGATTTCTGCCTTTTCTTTACTGTTGTTTACTAAGTTACCAAGCTTTTTTAATGAGGAAATACCAATGCTGTCTTGCCGTTTAGATTTAACATATCTCCAGAATGGTTTGGTGTTGTTGTTATCAAGACCATCTTGTATTATGTTGTTTATATGGTTTATTTCTGCCAATTTGAATTCTCTCTTGCAGGTCTTCTGAAATGAGTTGTAGCTGTTCCACTGGTTGGTTTTCTTGGCCTGTTTGTATAGACAGGCTTTCCTTTTTAACAATATCTTCAGTTTCTTGCTGAACCATGGTACTGATAGTCTTTTTTTGATGATCTTTGAGGGGATGTTCTTGTCTATGGTTCTAGAGATGCCATTCTTGAATTTATTCCAGATGTCATGTACTGTAGTTCCAGGATTGGTACACATAGAGATGATGTCATCGGAGATGGATTCTGAGTCTACTTTGATGTTATCCCAATCTGCTTTAGAGTAGATGTAGATCTTACGGGGTTTCTGTATTAAGTATTGTGGAAGGATGTCTATATCTGTAACTATCATTGCATGATCGCTTATACCAGGGATTGATGTAGATGTCTTAACTAGAGAAGGGTTGTTGGTGAAGAATAAGTCGAGCATATTACCGTCTCTGGTGGGTTGGTTGTGTATCTGAGTGAGTCCTTGGTCAATTGAGAGGTCTAATAGGGCTTGTTGAACTTCACGGTCTGCAGCACCAATTTTCACCGTCAGTTTCTTCCAATCTATGTCAGGGCAATTAAAGTCACCTTCATTGGTTAAGATAGGAAGTTTCCTATCTGTTTATTAATAATAACCCGCCAACAAGAGGGCATAATAAAAAGTTGTCAACAAGAGGGCATAATAAAAAGAAGACCACGTTTAAATATACGTAAATATTGGTTCTGCTATAGAGTAGTGGACATGTGGAACAAATTACCAATGAAATAGTGGAAGTAAAAACTGTGTACTCCTTTGAGAGAAGACTAGATAAATTTTTAAGGGATCAACCCATAAAATATAACTTTTAAGAGGTGTTAACCGTCGGAAGTTTAGATGAAAGTTTTAGTGATGAAAGTGATGAGCTGGTGCCACAGGCTGGAATACCCAACCTTCTACCAGAAGAGGATCTGTAAGTATCTGTAAGTATTGATATGTCTGTGAGATATGGGATCGTTTGTGAGCCAAATTAGTGTAATTCACAAAATTAAAGTGTATTTAAACGAACGCATGTTGTGGAACTTGTGACCAGGGCTCTATAAGTTGTCATTTTCGTCCCAGTTGTGACTGATCTCAAAAATAGCTCATTTTTCAATGTGTTCAATGAGCTGAATTTCACCAGTCTAATACCGTACAAAAGTTTCAAAGTTTCAAAGTTTATTCAAGTCATGGCCCCATAAGGGCATCTGACAAAACAAGAATAATAAACATGCAGTTTATAACATCATGGCAAAATAAAAATAAAAATAATGCTGTACATCAAACAATCTAACACTATCTTTCTTGATCAATCTAACAAAAAGAAATAAAAAAAGAAAAAGAAATAAAGACGTAAAAAAAAACCGGTTATGTATAAGGCATACAGGAAGTAAATCACTGTGGTATTCATGCCTGGTGTAGAGGAAGTAAATCACTGTGGTATTCATGCCTGGTGTATCGAAAGGAGTTCCCAAATATATAATCCCTAACTTTTTTTGTGATAAAAGGCATTTCTGAGTATTTAAGGCCTGTTTTTCTGGCTGAAATGACTTTATTGACTTGTTTGTGATAGCTAAAAACCATTTGCATGGATGTATGATGATTTTATTTGTCAACTTGACAGTTTTGTAAGTGAAAGTAGAACACATTTAAGAGGTGCCGAATGAACGCAGTTTGTTCACGGTATCAACAAAGATCAGAATTTTATTTTCTTATATGCCACATGACCCCTACTATTCTCAGCAGTTTTCTAGAGAGGCAGGTCTCATGACTAAGAACAAGTAAGTGAATCTTAGTTTGAACTTCATTTTGAAAAATGGATAACTAAAAAGCTTGCTCAATATTGCATTGGACTCAATGGGATTTGATTTACTTCTGGTACACCTATAATACCAATCGGAACTGCCTCAACTATTTTTTTATTTTTTTTCCAAAAAATAATTATTTCCGATGATCTACGGAAATGAGCGAGTTTGCACGATTGGTATAATACGAAAGCTATGTACACGCGTTCTGGAAAGGTTACCTACTCCGTAATTGTGTACATAGCTTCTTCGATATCATGTAATTCGATGAACTCGGTCTTTATCGCCACACGGTTGTGATGTTTGACAAATATTGAATTTTTCATCAGTGTTTAATTTGGTTTTTAATCGAGTGTCAGGATGTCTAGCGACTCTTATTATTCATCAATGACCGAGCCTGCAGATACCAATAGAAATAACACAAATTTGTTTAGAAACAACTTTGGGGTAAGATTTATTTATTTGTTTACTTTTTGACACCTGACTATTTCATAAATTATGTCTACTCTGTACGTTACGCCATTTCAGTAATACTTGGCTATCACACGACGTTGGTGCACGTAAGAAAAGAAAGAAATAGTAATAGGATAGATAGAAAAAATTACGTAGTAAAGGTAGAAGCACAGAAAGTGATTGCCAAGCTACATTTTCGACCCTTCATACCCAGACCTGTCTGGCTACCGTGGCGGCAGAGAAGTAAGTGTACTTCAACCGCATAGCTTTGGGAATCATTAGATCTTTCTTGTAGCTGGCATACGGCCTAGTACATGAATTGAGATAACACTTGCTTGAAAGATACCAAGCTAGGGACTTCTACAATGGTGGATGGTAGGGAATTCCATGTCCCAAAAGTACGGGGGAAGAAACTGTACTTGTAGAGGTTTGTGGTGGCGGATATGTGTTGATGTTTCCTGTTGTGGTGTGGCCTTGTTCGACTTGAGGCAAGTGTCGGGTATTGATCAGCGGGAATATCCAAAAGGTTGTTGGCGATCTTGTAGAGCATTGTCCACTTTGCTTTGGTCCTTCTGTTTCCAGTGACTCCCACTTGCTCATGTTTCTATACCGATTTGTTGAATATCTAGCAGCCCTTCACTGTACCATCTCTAGCCTGTGTACCTGATCCTTGGTGTGGGGTTCCAGACATCTGAGCAGTATTCGAGGCCTGGTCCAGGGCTTCCGTTAACGGGCGTACGGCCGTAAATTAAATTCCAAAATTAAATTCCAAAAACTTCAAAGTACGCCGTGAATCTTTACGAAGGACGTCCCATAATTTGTAAATTACCGATTAAAGCCCCGCCCATCTAATCTAATTTCGTTTGAGACAGAACAGAACAGAACAGAACTTTATTTACATCTCAGGCATACATATATGCAGTAAGAGGAAATGTAACAAAATCACAAATAATATATTATAGTGTGTGACCAAAGACAAGAACAATTTTCATTTAGTACATTTCATTGTTGGGGGAAACAGATGCTATATTTGTAAACTATGTTCCTACCGATATATTTAGTTTATATATATCTGCCACATTGTAGAGCATAAGGGATTTAAAAAAGCAAAACAAATAATTTTTATACGCGAGGTTTCAACAAGTCTAGCAATGAACAATATATGAAGACTAGTAATGATTTGGCACAATAAACTAGTAAACTTACATACCAGATAAAGGCCGTTATCCTGATTGAGACTATGTATGGAGTGTGTTTGAAATACTTATCAATTAGTTGCATAGATCAGCGGAGTGTTTCACGTGGAAAATTCTTAAACATGTAAGTAGCAAAGTTACTTAATTTTAAAAGATTTTCAGATGTCGATAACGTTAGAAGGAATTTAACATCATTATCGGGGTTCGTTTGTCTAATCAGGGAATGAAGGTGTTGCCTATTGTTCGAGAAGTAACTGCATTCTATTAAGTAGTGCTGTTCATTTCCTATTTTATTTGCGTTACATAGGTGACATATTCTTTCGTTTTCCGCTGTTCCATTCCATCTACCAGTTTCTATGGGGAAATTATGATTCGCCGTTCTAAGTTTATAAATTTGGATACCTTTTGATATAGGCAGAAGCTTAAAGTACTTTTCAATTTCAAGATTTATTTTAAACGAGTTGTAAAATTTTCCTTTGTTAGATTGGGTCATTTGAGAACTCCAATTCTGTATATTTTGATCTAGTAGTAATCTAAACGATTACTACTAGATCAAAATATACAGAATTGGGTATTTAATATTTTTGGAAGTAATAATTCATTGGTTAAGCCATAGGTCAGTTCTTCCAGCTATATTTAAAATTTCTTTAATTTTTGATATCCATTTAAATTCATGCATATTGTAGTTTAGAAGTATATTGTATATTTGTTTCGAGTATTTTTCAGCTTTGTTAAACAACATTCTATTCCAAAAGCCTATCATTCTACTATTTACGGTTATTGAGAGAGGATATCTACCTAGTTCGCCATATAACATATAAGTCGGCGTGCTTTTTCTCGAATAAGTTATTTTCTTTAGGAAATCTCTGTGAACTTTCTCAATAATATCTAAATTTTCGTAACCCCAAACTTCACAGCCGTATGTGAGAATTGGTACAATAGTATGATCGAACAATTTCAAAGTCAGGTCCAGAGGTAAGTCTAAGTTTTTTGAACGGATGTATAATAAATTCATTGCCTTCTTAGCCTGTTCTACATTATGTTTGCGCGCATTGAGGAAAGAGCCATTACTGGAAAATATGACACCAAGATATTGCTGAGGTAACAAGTTGTGAAGCAATTAAAACTCAGTGGAGCCTGTAATTGACAGATAAAACCAGTTTTGTCCAGTTCTATCAAGTGTCACGCACGTGGATGGCGTGAAGTGAGAAGTTGGCCTAGCCGCGCATTTCACAAAATGAAAGAAGCAGTATAATCTCGACGCCAAATTGCTTAATTTATATTCATTAACCACAAAGTTGAAACTTCTTACACACAACAGTTTATACTTTTTACGCTTTTTCTTTTATATTAGTGTGTCATTTTCCAATGTATTTATCAAAGTAACAAAGAGAAACGAAGTATTGATAGACAGACAACATGTAATAATCTCTAACCTAGGGGAAAGAACTCTTCGCGAATGGAGTCTGAACAAGGAAGTGAAAATATCACTGGCAAAAACGATCGACTGCTTTGATAATAAATTAAAGAAACTGATACATTTACTCCTACACTTGACAGTTTTACTTACTTTTCATTAAAGTATGCCGATTTAAAAGCTTTCCTGGACGGATGAATTGAAAACTGTTTGCAAAATGTAATTCTCTGTATAAAACCTGTGGGTGGGGTATGACACGCAAAGGCAATTTTTTTATATAATTATGTCATCAAATATTTTCTTTTATAAACATATCTATGATTATAAATATCCTTTTTTTAACACTTTAGATCCCCTCCACCCCCAACCCCACGCGGAATCATTCACTCGACTGAGTATGAATGCCATGCCCAAACATTGGAACTTCCTAAATTTTTCCCATGGACTTCCAAATTCGATATGCAGGAAGTTCAAACTTCCTAAATTTGAACCTTAGTGGAAGCCCTGCTGGTCTCACACGAGAGAAATATGCTGCACTCTTTTAGTCTTTACTTGCTCATTGCTGATTCAGAGATTACGCCGAAGAAACCCTAGGGCACTGTTGGTGTTTCCACGACAGGTCTTTGGATATTTCCACTGCAAGATACTTTGTAACATCCTCTGTTGCAAGTATGTGTCCCTTGAGTGTATAGCTGGAGAAGATTGGAGACTTCTTCTTGTAAACTCTAAGGATGCTACATTTCTCTGTGTGGAAGGACATACCCCATGTTTTCTCCCACTCAGCTAATTTGATCAGGCCATCTTGGAGGATCTCACAGTCGCTTTCGGTGTTGACCTGTCAGTAGACTATACAGTCGTCTGCAAACAACCTCATATTGGACTGTACAGTGGGCGGCAAGTTGTTGATGAAAACCAGGAAAAGGATGGGACCCAGTACACTACCTTGAGGTACACCGCTGATGATTGGAACTGGGTCGGATGTTGCTCCATCGACTGTAACTCTCTGAGACCTGTCTGTCAGGAAGCCCCTGATCCATAACAGAGTGTTACCCGGATTCCATATTGGTCCAATTGCAGGCGATGTCGTTCATAAGTAAATGCTTTACTGAAGTCAAGGACTGCATGGTCATATTGTTTCCCTCAGTCTAAGCCTTTGGACAACTCATCCACCAGTTAAAAAAATACTATTCCATTTTACAGTAATGTGTCATTATGTCAAAGATTCAAAGTTATGTAAGGCTGTTTAATAAATTGGGGTCCACATTTGTTAATATTATAAGTTATTGGTGTTATTATATATTATAAGTTATTGGTGTTAATTATAACACAAGCTCTCTTATTTTCTGCTTCTTTGGGGTCAGACAGTGCAACCTCAGACAGTGCACCCTCAGACAGTGCATCCCAAACAGGCCCGTTTCGTAGACTGCGATGACATAAACGAAAATATACGGCTTTGCGCCATTTGTGTATTGAACATACATAAATTAATAAAGTCCGTTACTCGATAGCACAAAAATAGTACGTAAACACAAACTATCACAATGCTTAATGTCCGGTAAGTTTTGACTGAACGATAAACCAGGTTAAAAAACGCTCTGTTTATGTACATTTTCGCCGATTTATAAATATGTAAATTATCCTCTTAAAATTATATTTCTTTGTTCTTTAAAACGTGCGTAAAACAAAATTAACAAACAACAGACACAAATTTAACAAACACAAATAAAGTCAATTTTATTTTTGCCGATTTTATCTTTGCACATGTTTGACCACAAGCATTTGTTTTATCTCAGTTCGGTCTAATTAACCAGTAATCAATCAGAAGCCGGTAGCAATCAATTAATCCAATCAATTCATAATAGTCATAAACTTCAAAGATAATCGTTAAATTATTAACACAATAGCAGCACAGTGACACCATTTACAGACAGGCCGTTTATAGATAGGTTATTTCCGGTGGCGACAGCAGCGAATTTGATTGTTCGAGAGGCGATCTAGGTCGTCAGACAAGGTGTCAATCACTGTTATGCAGCGCGTGCTCATTGTTGTGATATTTGGACTTTCGAAAAACATACTGGATTGATGCTTGGAAGCAACTACACGCGCATCATAAAAACGCACAGGTGATAAATTAGCTGCGTCAGAATTGGGTCAAATTGAATTTCCATGCATCAAAACGCGTGTGTACGCGTCAAAACGTGTGTGTACACGTCTATTGAGAACCCTGAGATGTTGTGATTTTACAGATTTGTCTATCCAGGGCTTGTTGGTTTTGTTCCCAGAGACAAGTTTGGAAGGGATAAATTTGTCCATCAGTATCTTGAGTTTCTTCATATGCAGGTTTGAAAGTTCTTTTTCGATCCACTGGGTGCCAATTGTTGGTAATTTACATGAACTAGTTCCCATTCGCAGATTATGTGTTGCTCACAGAACACGATGATCGAGTCTACTTTGTTCCGAAAAGTTATAACCTAGGCACATGGTTTTGCGTTCAAAAACACTATTTTTAAGAAAATCAGTACACTTAGGGAACTCAGATGATCAGTGAAGGAAGTTGACACAAAATGTCAAGCTCTGAATCCCTGCTAGAGAAGGGTTAATTATAATTTCAAGTTTCCCGTTCTTAAGCACATTTTGTGTATTTCAGGGCCTTGAAACACTGGAGACTGCATCTCAGGGTGTATAGGTTTAAAAAAAAAATGGCATGCCCTACAAACCTCCCTTGCATGTTCGAGCCTCAAAGTGGCCCTCAGTTAAATGTGCCCCTTCTTTTGAGCCTGAAAGATTGGCAAGTATGTGGGTGGGAGAAGGTTACAAAATTGATTCTTCATCTTTTTTATGTTTCAAAACGGTGTATGCAAAACATTTGATGAAATATTTGTTTTCTTGTTAAACTTTGTTTATATAAAAGATAAAAACTTATGACATAAACACGTCAGTAATTTATTTATTTGCTTGTGTTGTTTGTTTTGATTCAGGAAGTACAGCCAAGATGTTATCTAAAACATGAGGGTACATGTACTGTTATCTTAACTTTCATGTAAATATGTACATAGGTAGTATTATGTGAACCAGGAAGAAAACCTGTGATTTAGTTAACAACCTGATTGTTATATGGTTAACTGTATTGTTATATGGTTAACTGTATTGCTGTATTGTTATGTGGTTAACTGTATTGTTATATGGTTAACTTGTATTGAAACTTTGATTTTATGAAAGACTGTCAGTTGTTTAAAGATTGATTGAATTGGATTTTATAGTCGCACCAACAGCTAAGGTCATATGGCGACTTTCCAACTTCCATTGGTGGAGGAAGACCCCAGGTGCCTTTCCGGGCAATTTTCGTGCACGGGCGGGCACCTGGGCAGAACCACCGACGTTCCGCAAGCCAGCTGGATAGCTTCCTCACATAAAGATTCCTAGGCCCCTGAGGGATAGAACCTACAGCGGTGAGGGGCAAGTGATTTCAAGTCAGAGACGTTAACCACTCGGCCACGGACGCCTCCTAGTTGTTTAAAGAAACTAACACGCAAACTAATGACAGTTACACTACAGAACCACAAAACTCGATCCAGGTGTTCAGGTCATATAGTAATGTATACGATCAACAGTATAGGTTTATTCACATATTCTTAAAATACCAAATGATTGAATGTGTGTAATATGAATTGCAAGTTGGTAACTCCTAATTCGACTCTCGACGTTCGGGTTTGACCTGGCCGATTAAAGCTGTTTATATTGTGTCTATAACGATTTGTTTCTCAAAATATGTAAAGTTATATAGGGGAAATTCGGTATAACTCGGGAAAGGTTTTCAGAAGTGCGTCATGTTTGTCGTTGTTCCGTCTATCTCGGATAAACTGGCTATATAATGCATAGGGGTTATGGTAAAGATCTCTAATGTATCATTTCCTGTCAAGTGGTAGAAGGTTTTCATGACTTTTACTCCAGAAAAAAAAAACAACACTATTTTGTTCCGAAAAAGGTAAACTCGGTCAGCAAACGGGGAAATTCGGTCGGTCTCTTTTTTTTTTTGTGCCAGTTATCTGCAATTTATATACTTACAGGTACTTACAGATCCTCTTCTGGTAGAAGGCTAAGTTTATAATTATGGCTCCCCCACACAAAGTGTGGTAGGGGAGCCATATTGATTTTGTGCTTTCTGTCTGTCTGCGTGTCTGTAGGTCTGTGTCACAAACTATGTCCGATCCATAACTAAAGAATGGTTGGACCTAGGGTCCTCAAACTTGGAAGGGTGGTTGGTCATGACCAGCAGATGACCCCTATTGATTTTGGGGTCACTAGGTCAAAGGTCAAGGTTGCGGTGACATTGACTATCAAAACGATGTTCGATCAATAACTAGAGAATGGTTGGACCTATGGTCCTCAAACTTGGAAGGATGGTTGGTTATGACCCGCAGATGACCCCTGTTGATTTTGGGGTCACTAGGTCAAAGGTCAAGGTTGTGGTGACATTGACTATCAAAAACGATGTCCGATCAATAAATTATTATTTTTTTTATTTATTTTTTTTGAATTTTTGCATAAAAAGTTTTAGGATCGGCCCCTTAAAAAAATAGGGTCGGTCGGGTTACCTGAACCACACATATTTTTTTATGTGGCCTTACTGATACAGAGAGTAGATACAGTCACAGGGATAATGACTATCAAAACCATCTCAGATCAATAAAGAAAAGTTGGACATAGAGTCGTCAATTATGTCTGTTCGGGCGAGTGGGGGAGCCATACGTTTTTGTCCCATGGACAATAACAATTTCTAGTTTGGAAAGGGTTTACTCTAATGTAACATATTATTGGTCGAATGTGTTACCCGCATTTGTAATTATAATATTCTATTGCATAGGCCTATGTAGTCTAGATATTATTATATTATGTAAAATGCTGGCAATAAATGTTTAATGAAATCTTCTGTTTTTTTAATTGTTTGTTTAAATATAGGTTGTGTCCCATCATTTCAATAGTCTCTCTTTATGCATTATAACACTGACTAATTAGATGTTTATTTGCGGATCCAGGATTTGAGGGGCGCACCTTTTGACAAAAATAAATAAAAATGTTCCCTTTGGGTAATATCAAGGTCATAGTTGATATCAGGGTATATATGTCTGTCTGTAAGGTTATGCAACATCCTCTTTAAAGGTAATAAGTGTTTTATCGGATGTTACATTTTAAGGATTTAAATTATAAGCACAAAAACGTAAACAAAACAAGTATTTTTTTTGGTTGTTTATCCTTTTCTTAACCCTGCATACATAAACCCTGTTGATAAGT
The DNA here is from genome assembly GCA_037043455.1 of Cyrtodaria siliqua. NCBI lineage: Eukaryota > Metazoa > Mollusca > Bivalvia > Adapedonta > Hiatellidae > Cyrtodaria > Cyrtodaria siliqua. The sequence goes on from JAWPHD010006046.1 coordinate 62,040, forward strand.
AATCTTAAGGTTAGTATATTCGATCTAGAACGTAGATAAAATATGTATACCCAGTTTAAAGGCCTATTATTTTTCTAATTGTTTATCTGTATCTTTTTCTGAATGAAAGTGTGCTTCGAACTACGAGGAAATACCGATGACCGAATTTACTCATCTCTCAAAGTCATAGACGGGGTAAATTAGGTGTGTAAATTAACAGTTCATGGTTAAAGTTTTATTTATTAACACAAAATATGTATGTATAATACAAGGTTTATTATCAAATGTTAAAAAACGCAATTTTAATTAAATATATACCGGTATAAGTAGTCAGTGGATGTAGTTGAGTTGCAATTTCGGAACATCCGCAAAAAACGTGTAAACCGGAAAAGGCCGCTTTTCAAAATTCGTGGTAAAATAGCATGTGAATATGTACACTATTTATAGACAGTGTACCAGTCTATGTTTGATGTAGGGATCTAGTTATAGAAACAACACAGTGAGACCAATTTTCCTCTTTATTAAAATAAAACTAGCAACTTGACCGAATTATCCGTCTAACCGAGTTTACCCGAATTTCCCCTATATGTACTACGTAGTCAATAGGTTTAAAAATGGTGTACATATGTTGTAAAATTTGGCTGTTGTTGGCTGGATAGCTACTTTAATGTATTGTGTTTAATGACGACAGGTAAGCAAAGCCATTAAACACAAATTTCAACCTTTAAACAACCAATTCATAACTTTCACATCTGGTCAACTTCCGGTAGGTTGAGATATTCAGTAGGTGAAAATAGAGGGGTTTACTCGGAATTTATCCTCAAACTCTATATGAAAAATGAAAACATTAGACCATGATTTAAATTAAATGTATCCATATTGGTGTTTTAAAATCAGACAACACCAAAAGAAGATACATAGATGTACACAAAAAATAAAGCTTTTAATATAATTATCACTACTAACTAGTTTTTTAAAGGGCTAAAGTCAGTTGAGCACCAACGATAAACACCGAGTTTACCCCCTACCAGAATGTGGAGGTCTTTTATTTTATTGATCACTGATTGGTCAAATTATTTTGATGATGTCATGTGAAAGTTATGAATATACTATCCCAAAAGTCAAGATTTCAATACTGGTCAACCTGTTTCTAACACATTTCGTCCTTTTTGACAGTTTTAATGACAAATATGTATTGAAATAAAACTAAATGATGTCATGTTTATGGACAATTTAATGTCACCTGACTTGATTAAAATTTGCAACAATTATAAGTGCTTCTGAGGTCGAGAGGGTTAAGACACTTATTTTAAAACCTTTTCACCGCTGTTGGTTTGAATCCCGCTGGGTCAGATCGACTTGTAAGTGAAAAAGTGTGGATTCTTACATATATACTATACTGGTTTTAACCAGAAAAAAAAAAGTTCATCGTATATAGCCTAAAATATGTTGAAAATGACGTAAAACACCACTCAACCAAATTGTACCTTCATCAAGTCTACTAATTTAAAAAAAGACATACAGTTTTAGTTTATTTTTTCTCATCTCTGAATATGAAGCACACAGTGATGATTTAATAACTTTCACTTTACCCAATGCCCTAATATGTTGAAATCGGAGAAGTTGTTTATGCAAACTGAAGTCTGAGTAATAGATATATTAAATTTAAAGTATGAACTATTAATCTTTTCCTGTCATGTAAAAGAATCAAATTACCAACCCATGACATTTGCAATATATATATATAAAGGTTTCCCCCCTGTTATGCAAATCAGATAAGAAAAGTATTTAAAAGATAATGTTGAGTTGTATTGTTAATAGTGATAAACGTTAAATTTGAAGGAAGGAAACATTTTCATTTACAAATAGAATGGTACGAAGGTCACATATACTTCTAAGTATACAAAAAGTCATTCATCCATTTTTAAAAAGCCACTAAAAATAATTATGCATTTCATTTGATTACAGTCTCACTTTTTCCTTGAATTCCTGGTGACCTCCCTATCTTAAGGCCTAGCTTGTCCCCAGTAACACATGTAATCACAGTAACACATGTAATCACCTTAACTCTTACACAGGAGCCACATGGGTCCTAATGTGCCATATAAGCAAAGGATTTCTAACCTTGGGTGGATACACAGACAGTTTTCATTTCAGTTCCATTATGTTACATGTTAAATTGTTTAAAGCAACCACTATCATTTTCTATAGGCCCCTTTGAAAAACAGGACATATTACAGTATGGGGATCGTCTGTCCTTCCGCAAAACAATAACGCATTCCACACGATAACTTAGAAAGCATAGAAAGGTCACCATAACCTTATATAAATATACAATGTCCACACAATAACTGTGGAAGACACCTACACTCATGAAACCTCATAGGTGTATGTATATACCAACACTATTGCTGTTGGGATCAGAGTCATAAATGTCGCATTGACCTAACAATAAACCAATCCCAAGAAACACGTTTCCCACTAACATTTTAGACCTAAAGTCTTGAAATGTTACGGAAAACAAATCGGAAACAATTACTCTTTATTACTTTTGGGGTTAGTAGATCAAATGTTGAGGTCACGGTGACCCGATCTTGAAAAAAAAACTTTAATTATATATACAATTATGTCTACAGTCTTGAAACTTTAAACAAATACCTGTAGTATCCAAGGGACAACAACAACTCCTATTGGGATTTTAGGTTAGTAGGTCAAAGGTCAAGGTCACTGACCTGATCATGAAAAATACTTTCCCGGCTATTATTCATGAACTATTTGACTTACAATCTTGATTGAAACATGTGTACATACAAATAGTGCTTTTCTCCCTATCATCTTTTTTAGAAAAGGAGCAAATAATGCCCCCATATTGCGGCACTCTTGTTATTACTTTTTTGAAGTCTCTATCCCAACATCAACAGTTACATTTTACAACATATGTACACTTTTTCTAAACCTACTATGGATGAGGTATATAACTTTAATATTTTGAGAATCCAAACACTAAATACACGATATATATGAGCCGTAACACGAAAACGTCCCTTCGGACGCTTAGATGACAACGTCATAAAGTAACAATTTATGACGTCGGGCGGTAATCAATTAATTACTAATCAAGTTTCTCATCACTTCCATGTTTTACCTAATTATTATATCATAGGGAATATGTTTTCTTAATATAAGTAGTTGATTCTGTAGATAATGGTAATTGTTAATGTTTTTTGTTGTTATTTAATCAACGATGTCGTCCAAGACGCCGATGTCAACGTCAAAATTAATGGTGAGTACAATCTTTAATTTTCAAATTGAGATAAAATCATTTTTAATTAAGATATCAACGTGGCTTTAACCAGCCATCCCAAACCCCAAAACTGGAGCATCTAATTAAGAATTACCAACTCATAATTCATTTTACGCATATTCAATATTCACGGGTATTTTAAGAACTTGTGAATAAACATACTTTTTTAATCGGTACATATACATTATTATATGACCTGAACACCTGGATAGAGTTTTGTTAAACAGTTTTGTAGTGTAATTTTGCCGTTATTTCTTAACTATCTGTCTGCCAAGGCTATTATTTTTCTTTCGTGTGTTCTCAGTTGTTAAACAATTAAATCACATTTCCGACTTTTTACAGTAAATTAAGTTAAAATATAAATTCATGCAAATCATCATAGTGGTCTATTGCTCTTCTAGGTTGTGTATGTTGTATTGCCTCTTTATAACCTTTTCCTGTTGTTGTTTTGTTGTTATAGTAGCAAGTTGAGATTGACACATTACCAGCTTCTGCATTGGAAACAAATTGGTTTTGAGTTCAGATTAGATTGGTATGAGTCTATAAATTAGACTATAAATACTAAAATTAGACAAATTAAAAAATAAAATAATACTCTGCATAAACATTATTTTATTTCAAGCTCTGTTTCTCTCCATGGCTGAACTTAATGTTGAGATAAGACCAGTTATAATGGAGATATTTGCCTCTTTCAGTGCTAAGGAAATTCTATAATGATAGTTAAAAGGTTATAGTTAAAAGGTTATAATATTAAGGACTGGTGCCAGTCTAAGTTCAGATCAGCCAGCACTATAATTACTTAAGTTAAATATAGATTATTATGGCATTTTAATATTGGGAGCCGTTTAGTAAATGCTCACAACAAGTGGTGTGTGCTCTATATTACTGTACCGCTTTGCTTATTTGAATAATATGAGAAAGAGATTTCTGGAATATGATCGAGATATAATATGTTGTGGAATATATGTTCTGTGGTTTGAAATGAATTGTATGGAAAATATTGTGAAGGATTGGTCCAGCTGTGTATTTGACTTTCAGTGGTAATTGTATGCTACAGATGAAAATATGTTAGTGTCCAATACTGAACAGACTAGTTTTATCAGTGTTCAAATATTTGTTTCTCTTGTATGGGAGGGTGTTGTGCAGAGCTGGGTGCATGATTGTATGGGAGGGGTGGGGTAGGGGGGAGGTTGTGTAGAGCTAGGTGCATGCTTGTATGGGAGGTTGGTTCATTGTGTAGAGCTGTGAGTGGATTGTGTAGATTGTATGGTAGGTGGGTTGTGTAGAGCTAGATGCATGATTGTGTGGGAGCAGGGTTGTGTAGATTGTATGTGAGGGAGTTGTGCAGAGCTGGGTGCGTGATTGTATGGGAGGGGATTGTGCAGAGCTGGGTGCGTGATTGTATGGGAGGGGTGGGGGTGGGTAGGGGTGAGGTTGTGTAGAGCTGGGAGTGGATTGTGTAGATTGTATGGGAGGGGGTTGTGTAGAGCTGGGTGCATGATTGTATGGGAGAGGGTTGTGTAGATTGTATGGGAGGGGAGTTGTGTAGATGGTATGGGAGGGGGTTGTGTAGATTGTATGGGAGGTGGTTGTGTAGATTGTATGGGAGGAGGTTGTGTAGATTGTATGGGAGGGGGTTGAGTAGAGCTGGGTGCATGATTGTATGGGAGGAGGTTGTGTAGATTGTATGGGAGGAGGTTGTGTAGATTGTATGGGAGGGGGTTGTGTAGTGCTGGGTGCATGATTGTATGGGAGGAGGTTGTGTTGATTGTATGGGAGGAGGTTGTGTAGATTGTATGGGAGGAGGTTGTGTAGATGGTATGGGAGGGGTTGTGTAGATTGTATGGGAGGCGGTTGTGTAGATTGTATGGGAGGAGGTTGTGTAGATTGTATGGGAGGGGGTTGAGTAGAGCTGGGTGCATGATTGTATGGGAGGAGGTTGTGTAGATTGAATGGGAGGAGGTTGTGTAGATTGTATGGGAGGGGGTTGTGTAGATTGTATTGGAGGGGGTTGTGTAGTGCTGGGTGCATGATTGTATGGGAGGAGGTTGTGTTGATTGTATGGGAGGAGGTTGTGTAGATTGTATTGGAGGGGGTTGTGTAGTGCTGGGTGCATGATTGTATGGGAGGAGGTTGTGTAGATTGTATTGGAGGGGGTTGTGTAGTGCTGGGTTTCATGATTGTATGGGAGGAGGTTGATTTGATTGTATGGGAGGAGGTTGTATAGTGCTGGGTGCATGATTGTATGGGAGGAGGTTGTGTTGATTGAATGGGAGGAGGTTGTGTAGATTGTATGGGAGGGGGTTGTGTAGTGCTGGGTGCATGATTGTATGGGAGGAGGTTGTGTTGATTGTATGGGAGGAGGTTGTGTATATTGTATTGGAGGAGGTTGTGTATATTGTATTGGAGGAGGTTGTGTAGATTGCAGGGCTTTTTTCCACAAAATTGGGAAGAGGCCCAGGCCTGTCCATTTTGGGAAAAAAGAACGCGCTTATTTCTCATTTTGGGAAAGATACAAGGTTTCATAAATTAAGTAAATATGACATTAATATACTTTATTTATATTGTCATCCATTATTTACCATAATTATTAACTTTTCCAAGTCGGAATTTACTAAGCAGACAAAAACACACTGCAGAATTCATGCTTTTTCTTAAATTCTGAGAGTTTGCTGTTTTCCGATTGGGAAATATTTCTGCCACAGTTGGGAAAAAACAGTCCAATTTTCTGTTGGGAAGAGGCCCTTTACAGGCCTCTGTTATATAAGGTAAAAAAGCCCTGGATTGTATGGTAGTGGGGTTGTGTAGAGCTGGGTGCATGATTGTATGGGAAGGGTTGTGTTGATTGTATGGTAGGAGGTTGTGTAGATTGTATGGGAGGAGGTTGTGTAGATTGTATGGGAGGGGCTTGTGTAGATTGTATGGTAGTGGGGTTGTGTAGAGCTGGGTGCATGATTGTATGGGAGGGGTTGTGTTGATTGTTATGGGAGTGGGTTGTGTAGATTGTATGGGAGGGGGGTTGTGTAGAGCTGGGTGCATGATTGTATGGGAGTGGTTGTGTAGATTGTATGGGAGTGGGGTTGTGTATATTGTATGGGAGGGGGTTGTGTAGATTGCATGGTAGGAGGTTGTGTTGATCGTATGGGAAGGGGTTGTGTAGATTGTATGGAAGGTGGGTTGTGTAGATTGTAAGAGAGGGTGGTTGGGTAGAGCCTGGTGTATGATTGTATGGGAGAGGGTTGTGTAGATTGTATGGAAGGGGTTGTGTAGATTGTATGGGAGTGGGTTGTGTAGATTGAATGGGACGTGGGTTTTGTAGAGCTGGGTATATGATTGTATGGGAGGGGGACATGCAGAACTGGGGTTGTGTTTTTGAGTCTCGACTCTTACTGGTCAGTTATACTGTATTTTTCATGCCTTGGGGTATATGATTCACCTATGATGTCACTGCAGTTATTTTGGAAAAGCACACCATATATATATATTTATCCATACACTTTGAAGAGGAAAGGAGGTATTAAAATAGCAACGTTTTTCCCATCCGTCTGTCCGTCTGTTACTGTATCTCCTCCGTAAACTGTTAAACTACATTTAATAGAATTCTTGTTATCACCAGACATGCGAAACAAATGTTTTATCGCTGTGACCTACTTTTTTCTTAAATATAGGTCACTTCCGGTTTAGAGTATAACTTCTGATTACATCCAAGTTACGGTACAAGTTCTGTTTATCTTGTTTTTTTAAGTGTGGGATGTTAAACAACCTGAGTACATATTTTTGACATATAGGTCATGTCCAGTTTATGGTACCACTTCAGAATCTCAGCTTTTTGACCAAACTACATCAGCGTCTTCCTCTCAGCATAGACAGTCTTGGTGTGACAAGAAGATCTGGACATGGTATATAGAGGATCTTGCATGCTTAATATTGAATTTATTAAACAAATTCGATAAAATTATATGATGCGAGGCTGTACCGAGTCTCATTCAGTTCTGAGAACACACTGAGTTGTCATAATAGCATGACGTGATGTCATAATACCAGGGTGTGATGTCATGTCATAATATCAGAAAGTGATGCATGATAGAAACACCAAATGAATAATATGAATGAAGCATTCTGATTGGTTCAGTGATAAAAATTGGACCAATGAAATCAGTTAATATAAAGCTCATTACATTCTCAGAACACACTGAGGTTTACTGAACATTGAGTAATGAGGTTCTTGAAACCCAGAAACACAAAATTCTAATAATAAAGTAATTCTAAAATGATTTAATAGACTGTAACTTAATATAAATAAAGAAAAGATACAAAAGTTTGAACGGGTGATGTGTGCATCTTTGTGACAGAGAATTGCCTAGGTACATGGAACACAGTTGCAATTAACAGCATTTAATTAGGTAACTGATACAAAATTAAGGCTTTAGTCATAGTCCTGGCTTTGTGATAAGAGTGTGTTATCACATGGTGTCTAGTTACGTTTAATGTTGCTGAATTAAATCTTGTTGATGAGCCAACATTTCTTGGCCATCATGTATAATTGGATAATTTGTCTGCATTTTGCATTTTAAAAGCTATGGGACATCATTGTATATATATATACAAATAATGGTTTAGAATATTAAAACATTCCGAGAGATAAAGACAAAAGTTTGTACCAAAATCACAACTTAGCAAAACACACACCATAAAAAGGTTAAATCAACATCAGTTGAAGGAAGACATGTATATCATAAGTATATGAGACATATAAGAAATAGAGAAGTAAGAACTGCGTTTGCCATTTGGCAACTGTTAGGATCAGAGTTATGGCCTGATTTTTGATACATTCATAAAAAAATCAACCATTTTATAAAATGAGTGTCCCCTATCAACAGATTCAGAAATAGACTTATTTTGCTCTTTTATTATTTGATATTTTGCACTAAATTCCTTTGACAGAAAGACATTTTTTTTTTGTGTGGGGTGGGGTGGATGGAGGTGGGTGTGTGTGTAAGTTGAAAGAAGAACATTTAAGATATGGTACTTCTTTAACTTAACGATAACATATATTCTATATATACATAGCAACTTTTTTTACTCCACCCCAACCGAACGGCGTCAATTTTTCAAAATCTGACATGCAAAACACATACAGCTGCACGGTTGCCTGGATAATACACTGCTCACGTATGCATAATATATAGGTCATGTTTATTGCCCATCCTCGTTCGATCTTTCCCTAGTTACATGTTTCAAATAACCTTAATTCACAAAATTACGGAATTTTGGCCCTGAGGGTTTAGTTGTAAGTTATTTATTAGCCAAATTGAATACTGTAGCATATATTGATGTGTTGATTTACTTGGCATTACTAATAAATTTAGACGTTAAGAAAATGTCTAAAATTATAGCTTTAAGTGAAAAAAATCTGGTGTAATATTTTGGAAACTGTGGAAAAGTGTTTTTTAATGGAATATTTAAATTGGCAAAGTGTATTACATGGACATTCAACTCGAACTATAATTTATCAAAAATGTTGACTGCCTTAATTTATTGTGATATGGAAATAAACAAAACAGTATTTTAAAATAATTATTAAATGCTAATTGTTTACTGTTTATAGAAGAATTGGATATAAAGAACGGTTTATTTGATTTTAACAAGCAATTGTTGATTGTGTAAATTTGGGAGCGTGGGGAATTTCTAGCATACCATGCTGTAATATCCATTATAGTTCTTGCCAAACCATTGGCTTATATCTAGGGTTGTGCAGCTTGTTAATTATCAGTACATGAACTGTCTGCGGTGATGTATACATTACACTTGGATGACAGTGATGTTAATTATCATCTAGATTATGCAGGTGCATGACTCAGTAATTATCATCTAGATTATGCAGGTGCATGACTGTCAGTGAGTGGGCTATCTACTGTTACAGATTGTAATGATATATTGATAGTGGTAGGAAATTAAATGAATACAAATTTTGTGATTGATCATGCTCTGGTCAAAAATCGTAACCATATTTAATGTATGGGCATGAGCGGGATGGAGTAATATTTTTTTTTGATTTTGATGCATGTCTATAGCTGAGTACGGAAGCTTATCAATAGTTTGAGGAGATTCGTGTATCAAAATATGGATCTTCACTATAGCTGACAGCAACATTTTATATATTCAAGTAAAAAATACAGAAATAAAGAAAACATTTTGCTTGGCATATACTTTAATTTATTTTGTATTTAACTACGCATCAATTCATCCTAATAAAAGGTTTAACAGAATAATTATAATTATGAGCTGTAAATCATCTAGAGCATTATTATAGACAGTTTTTTTTTAATATTTTTTTTTAATTGTTTGAATTTCTTTTATTTTTTTATTTTTTTATTTTTTCATTGATTTATTTATTTGTTTTTTTGATTGATTTGAATTTTTTTTTACATTATCTTTTTAATTACTTGACACTTACTTTAATTTCTTGTCGGCGCTACTCATCCTAAATGCCTTGTTGAATTTCGACGAAACTTGGCAGGAAGCATCAGTAAGATGTCTAGCTGTACATCACGCTTTTGTTCCAGTTTATTGATTTTTGACGGAGTTATGGCCCTTTGACATTTTTATTTTAAATTTCTTGTCGGCGATACTCCTCTTAAACGGCTTGTTGGATTTCTACGAAATTTGGCAGGAAGCCTCAGTATGATGTCTGGTTATGCAAAGTGCGGTATATCAATGAAATCTTGGACAATTTCGAAAACCAGCTAGATTTTGTTAGTAATAACAGAGTTATGGTCCTTGATTTGTTGAAAAATGCTATATTGTATTTTCCTTTGTTAAATCTATAGGAGAAGAGAGCTATATCTAGCTATATCTATCTAAATCTATAAGAGCTGTTTTAGCCAGTAGAGCGTCCACAGGCCCTCTTGGGCCTCTTGTTTAAAATTATGAGTATCATTAATCATCAACTTGCTACAAATACTCATAACTTTTAAAAAGTCATGAGTATTTTACTTGCATGTATTGTCCTGTGGAACAGTTGATTCCATATTTACATGATGAAACTGTTTCATGTGCCTTAAGTAATATTAAGGTCATAGTCGCATACAGTGTTTCTTTTGCTTTTACTTAACAAAGTCAACCACTGTTAATTCCCTTAATTGGCACTTCGTTGTCGGATAATCGGCATTGTTGATACACGCAAACATCATGTGATTAATGGACCAAATAGCCAATCAGATATGCCGTTATTTGTTATCTTTCGGGCGATTGACCAATCAAACAATGCGTTACGCATCCAACAGTAGGTACAGTTTCCTGTTTGTTTTTCTGTACACAAACTACGAAGAGATGAAATTAATTTGTGCACGCACTATTATGAACATAGTCACTACTTTCATCTGCATTAATAGCTATCCCATCATGATCCTGATAGGTAGCAAACTCCCATGTGTATTGTGAACTGTGAAAATAAAGTAATAAAAACATTAAAACAATAAGAAGTTTGAATATTGTGCCTGGCTTCGTGTCGGCAGTTTCAATTTGTCACAACTTTGAGATTGACAATTAATGACATAAAACTACATTATCCTACTATTAGGGTTGTGTTTTCTTTCCCCTTTGATAAGAAAGACCATTTTTGGCATTCAAAACATATTAATGCATGTAAAAAGTTCGTAATTGATGGTATTTCAATTAAATGTTTGAAATTTTCGGGCTGTAAAAGTGCGGTGTCATAGTACTTTGGATGGTACATAATTTCGTGTTTTTTTTTGTGTTTTTTTTTACATAATCGAATGAGAAAAACTGTCCTTTACAAATACATGTTGGTGGAAAGAAAAACGATATATAGATGACAGATACATAAAGTATATTTCTATTCATTATTTAATCCATTATTCTGTAAGGAGTTCCTGGAATCCTACTTTTAAATGAATTCTAGTCTAGGCTCCTACTTCTTTTACTTGGAGAAAGTGGTGACAAAAAGAAAAATATAGCCAGAGGAGGCCCTGATAGTCTAATAAAACCTGATTAAAAATTTGGCTTTTACGACTGACCAAATTTTCTTACGCATTAAAGTTGGCTATTATTCTTAACTAAAAAATGTGTGGCTATTAATTTAGAATGGCCAGTGTGAGCACTGGCAGTGCATATTAAAGTAAAATGTATTAGGTCACCCCTTTATTGGACAGAAAAGTGCATATCTGAATGATAAATAGGAATCCGGGAAATCTAACTGTATTGTTCTGTAACATGCTTGGAGGACAGACTTGGAGGGGACTGCATAGTTCATGTCTCAATCCTGTAGATGAGGGTAGAGTGGGCCTAGTGAAACACCAGAGAAACTCTGGTGATGCTCAAACCTCTGACCACCCGATTCAGAAACGTGTCCCTTAAATAAGTGTACATGTATGGGGATAATGTTAAGATCTGTTCTTATTTTATAATACTTTACTCAATATTTAAAACATGAAGCTACATTTCATATTATCAATATCTGTATGTTAACAATATACTTGCTGAGTTTGGTGTTTATCAGAAAATTAAATTTCATCATGTATACATGTTACATGTATTACATGTATACATGTTATTTCATCATGTATACATATATGTTAGGACAGATTCAGGTATTTTTTCACTTAATCAGTTAATCTCAGAAATGTTCATGAAAGATGGAGATATCATTGATGTGGATATCAGGGGATGCAGGCCCCTACCATGCAACCCAGCATTAATTTTAAGTCTTTATCTAGAATAACATAAAATTTTAAAATGTCATCAATCAAAAGATGGTGTTTCTGTTAGCAGCGTGTTGTTCTGGGTTATAAGCTTCTTAGCAATATCTTAACAAAGTCAAAATTTATCTTTTTTTAACACCTTTTTTCTATCATATTAAATGTTTAGCAAAACTATGGATGAATAAAACTCACAGCTAAAATTTATCTTAAAATAGATGTTCTGTAGTATCACTGAGAGGTTAATAAGGATTTTGAAAATATGTAAAAATCTTAATTTTGCAAATATTAGTATATTCAAATTATTAAAATACTAATATTAACTTTTAGCCTGCTAAGGGCGACTACAACAGCCTTTGCAGCCAGTGTAAACCCAGATCAGCCTGCGAGTTACTCAGGGTTTACACTGTCTGGCTGCTCATCAGTCATTTAACCGGAACACCCCTTTGTAACATAAATGGAATGGTCTAAATTTAAAGAAAGGACAGTCCATTATACATTCATAGCAGGCTAAGGGTTAATAAGTAACAACAAAGCCCCCTTTGCCCCATTTATGAAAGAAAAGATACTTATGTCAGTATTTATACTGTGTGTTTCATTTGCAAGCTGCTAATATTTGCGGGCATATAAATTGTGTTTTTCAAACATATTTTTTTATTTCAGCCCTCCATCTAAAACGTCAATTTTTAGAATGGGTGGGAAGGAGGTGCGGGCGGGCTTCTTCTATTAGGGGAAGTGTTACTATTCAGGGAAAATTCGGTATATCTAATTTGAGATCTATGAATCATTTACAACATCACTATACTGAATTTATAAGGAAACCAAAAACAATAAACTATTCATACAGTTTAATTATGTGCACATGTGCGTGTAATTACAATTGCACACTGCCACCTGTTTATCTGCAATTGTTATTGCAGTCACAATGTAAATCATTTTCTATTAATACCCTATATGATGAATAGCAGCCACATGCTACTGTTTCACTACTGTTTTACAGTCATATACACTGCACACACTGGGGAAATCTGGATTGCAGTTTGAGAATGCAAGTAGGAAACCTTAAACTAGAATTGACTTCAACGATTTAAATACTTTTTCTTTCTTTTTGTTACCGAATGAATGAAATGGTGGTTTACGTCCTGCTAACACGTCATTTTATGTCATATAGCAACCTCAGAGGGAGATAAGATTAAGGATGAAGTTTTCCATCAGACATGCCTCCGCCAGGCAGCGAACTCATACATGGCAGAGGTCTGTAGCTCCAAAGCCAAGGCCTCATCCACTGAGCCATCAAGGCTGCTCTGAGAGCTGCAGAAACTGATCATGATATTTATATAAGAACAGATACGTTGTTGAAAGGTAGAGTAAGGGTTACGGTTGCAATTATGAGCCTTTTTGCTTTTTTCTTTAAGGAAAATATTAACACCTTCATAATGTTAAGGAAGCACCGAGGGCACGGAAATTCCACTCGTCCGCTCACCATGGCGAGTGCTCATTGATGCAGGACGAGTAGAATTTCAGATAAATTCTTTAACAATTTCACCATTCAAGTATTACGTAGGACGAATCACTCAGAAACATTTTTCTGCCCTGAGCACCTCTAAATTGAAGTGGCAAATCTTTATAGTTTAACCAATGCATGTAATTCCTAATTTAGTCCAATCATAATGCTGAGTTTAACGAAGGATTCTTCTCAATGACTCATATGGTAGAGGGACTATAATCCTTAACACCACCACTAATTCCTAGTTATCTCCTGAATTTCTTGAGTTTTTAGCTCTACTGATCAGAGATCAGCAGAGCTTATGCCGTGGTGCGGCGTCTGTCCGTCCGTCCGTCCGTCCGTCCGTCTGTCTGTCTGTCTGTCTGTCCGTAAACTTTTTTTTTGTAGCGACTACTCCTCTGAAACTACTGAATGGATTTTCATGAAACTTTACAGAAATGTTGCCCATGAAGTCTAGTTGATCCTAGAAAAAATTCATGTTGATGTGAAATCCAACATGGCCGCCAGATCTAAAAATAGGTTTTTAAAAAACAAGTTTGTAGCGACTTCTTCATGAAAACTATAAGTGATATTGATATGGGACTTTTTCTAAAATGATCAGCATGACATGATGTTGGTCCTTGTCGAAAATTGTTTTGATTCGACGTTAAACATGGCTGCCAGCGGCCATCTTTGTTTACATAGAGTTATATAATGAAAACTTGTAGCGACTACTCCTCTGAAGCTACTTGACGGATTTTCATGAAACTTCACAGGAATGTTGCTCTTGATGTCTTATTGATCCTAGCAAAATTTCAGGTCGGCCGGAAATTCAAGATGGCCGCCACAGCTAAAATTAGATTTTTTAAAAAAGAAGTTTGTAGCGACTACGTCTTGAGAACTATAATTGATATTGATATGGGACTTTTTGTAAAATTATCAGCATGACATGATGGTTATCAGAGTCAAACATTATTTTGATTCGACGTTAAACATGGCTGTCAGCGGCCATCTTTGTTTACATAGAGTTATATAATGAAAACTTGTAGCGACTATTCCTGTGAAACTACTTGACTGACTTTCATAAAACTTCACAGGAATGTTGCTCTTGATGTCTAATTGATCCTAGCAAAATTTCAGGTCGGCCGAAAATTCAAGATGGCCGCCACGGCTAAAAATAATTTTTCAAAAAACACGTCTGTAGCGACTACTTCCTGAAATCAAAATCAATCAGTAGAGCTTCAAGGTCATTGACCTCTTGTTCCTATAAACAGCCCAGAGGCTATCCCATAAAGAACATTCACCATGACAGTCCAAAGATGAAAGTTAACAGGTACGCATACCCAAGTCATCGTAATAGGAAATATTGTCTCAGGGTAATCAGAAGTTGTTTTATTTTGTATTTACTTTCACATTTGATTCGGGCTGCTTGTTACGTAAGCAGGAAGGAAAAGCATTACAAAATTTGGAAATAATAAGGAAATTAAGATTATCTTCCACCCAAAGAAAATAAATTTCCAATTTTAAGCATTTTACAATAACCACAGATAGGATTACAGGTGGATCACCACTTTGTTATGAGGAAAAATAGAAGTCACATTCTTGTACATTGTAAATTAGCTTGGTGTCATGACATAGGAAAGTTGTTACTTCAGCTCTGATAACTTATTTATTAAAGGGACACATGGCACTCGGAAATTTTAATATCAAGCATCAATAATTGTCACCTCTGTTTATTAATCAATTATTGTTTTGAGGATATACTTAAATAAAACATTATACAGTTTTCAGAGTTTTCATTTTCTTTTTCTACCATGCTTAAGTTGAAACATATTATTAATCATTATTTATAATTGAGAGCATGGTCACTGAAAATTCTCTTTGTAATAGCACAGGTGTAAATTGTTCAATTGAAAATAACTGTGTGACCTGTCAGAACCAGTAATGCAACTACCAGTTATTGGAAGTTAGAGTACGGCAGGAAGCTGAAAAGGACATGAGCACTACAAAACAAATAGAGTATGGTTTCATCTCGTTGGTTAATTTAAACACCTCGATGGGCTGTTAGTAACGCCCCATCTCAATGTTTAAATTAACTAACTCAATGAGGCCATACTCTATTTATTACTTAGTTAAATAGTTCAAAAGGAATTTTATGTTTACACATTACTAACTGTTGATTATATGCAACTATAATGATTTGCTAATATGAAATTGATGTAAAAAAAAAGACTCGAACAGGACGACAATCAAGACTGCCGTGTGTCCCTTTAAAAGATATTGTAACAACCTTGACAAAAACAAAAAAATCCTGTAATCGCATCGGTTGATGTTAAAACTTTTGAGACTATTAAATAATGCATAACCCGTTGCAAATCCAGTCATGTTCCGTTAAAGCGTTAAAAGCGTGACATCATTTATTTTTTTGATTGCGTTTGTCAGAAAAACTGTCAAAAACACTGAAATGCGTTAGAAAGGGGTTAACCAGTATCCAAATGTTGATTTTTGCAACAGAATATCAGTTGTTTAAAGTAGCTATCTCTCCAACAATAGCCAAATTTTACAACATATAGATCTATACACCATTTCTAAACCTACTGACAATGAGGTGTAGATATATAACTGACGTATTTTGAGAATCCAAACTCTGTAGACACAATAGAAATGGCTTTAACCTGAGCTGGGACAATCCCAAAAACAGAAGTATCGAATTAAGAGTTACCAACTCATAATTCATTTTACGCATATTCAATCATGGGTATTTTAAGAACCCATGAATAAAACTATACTTTTAATTAACATGAACACCTGGATAGGGTTTGTATAAACAATTTTTTAGTGTAATTTGGCGAATTAGTGCCTCTAACGGTCTCAAATAATGTTTAACAACTTGGCCATTTAAATAAATTGCGACCATTAAACTACTGATATACCTTCGCAAAATTCAAAACTTCAATACAGTTTACCCTATATACATGTACAATACATTAATTTCCTGAAACTTGACCCACTCCAAATTGTTGTATACTATTACACTTGTACTGTTATATAAGTTTATAAACTGTATCTATGATCACAGATGCCGGTATTAAAGGGACTTGATATCTTTTCTAAAACATCGGCGTCCCATTAGTTTTTCTACATAAATAAAACGTAAGGAAAAGATGAAAACTTTGGAAAATATTATTGACACAATACATTAATGGTAGAAAATATATTACTCTTCAATGATATACTGGTAAAACAGTAGTTTAGAGTTGTCTAAACAGATGACTTTGAATGGTTCAGCTTTCGTGCATCTTACACTACTGTTGTGGAATGCATTATAGGGAAGAGAGTCGTCTGTCCTTTCTTCTCATAAAACTAACAAAACAAAAAAGAAAATCTGCTCCATAATTCAAATTTTAGTTTATAGTTAGATTTTCCGTGCTGAAAAAAGTACATGGCAGGTGGCACAAGTCCTTCTAGTCTTTGGTTTCAATCTTGTCAAATAGTCAATTGCTAAGCATGGCAGGAGGTATACAGTACTGGGCTCCGTTTTATTAAACGTCTTACGATAAGTCTCAATTTTAAAACTGTTAACATTTTTGAACCTAAGGATTCGATGTAGACAATTATGTATGCATTATGTATAGACAGTATCAAATGTATAAGAAAATGAAATGAAATCGTGTTTATTAAAGTAAAGAATTTAAGAAATTAACTTAAGGATAAAATTGTGGTAAGTTGTTTCATAAAACCAAGCCCTGGTTCTACCTAGAAATAAGTGGATGGTCTGCCTCCACCAAAAACAATGAATGTCATACATAGCCTAAAATGTGCTGAAAAATGACATAAAATACCAAACAAACATGAAAGAGTGGAAGCTTCAAAGGGACACTTAGTAAGATTGCTTGATGGCTTTACCCTGCATTCCAAAATGCAGGCTGATGGGGTCATTGTCGTATCAGGTCTACAGAAAGGTACCCAGGGTACATTTATGTATACAGAAGCGTACCCGAAAATCTTTGAATTCCAGAACGGCCCCCAAATATACAGAAACGTACCCGGACAAATAAGATTGAAACAATTTAGAACTTGATAAAACAACTACTTAAACAATATTGTTTTGTCATTAACTATTGCGCTATTGTTCTTAAAAACATATTTAGGCTGCCATAGTAAAAAAATACAGAATGTATTGTCGTAAAACCAGAAGTTGTAAATCATCAAATCCCGCTCGCAAAAAAGTAAACAATTATATGCAGCTTGTCATTCAAGAAGAGTTGGTCAAATATTTAGACCAACTGCATTCCTTTAAGGCGGAGGCAACTGCAAGCGGCTTTTAAAAAGTGAATCGATTAAACTTTGTAAACAATGAAAGTTTCCGTGACGACATTGTATTTTGACTCGGGTACATTTATGTATATTTGGGGGCCTTTCTGGATTTCGATGATTTTTGGGTACGTTTCTGTATACATAAATGTACCCCGGGTGCCTTTCTGTAGTACCCGGTACGACAATGACCCATCAGCAGCACTGAAAGATACCCAAAGTTGCATGATCACCCCATCACTCTTCCTAATGAGATTTTCACATACAAACCACTATTGAATCACTAGTGAATACTTGTAATTGTGTCTAATTGGGCAAACACTGCTGTTAAAAGACATGCCTGTGTTTGTTAATTTGCATCTTATCTACTTGGAGACACAGCAATCCAACCCCCATCCTGGGATTTACCATTAAAATGAAAGTGTTTCCTCTTCCTTTCTTTCTAATCAACTGTTAAAGACAGGCATCACTCTGGGAATGTTCAAGGGAAGGAAATGTTCAAGGGAAGGAAAATCAGACACTATTATTATGATACAATACAATACAAATACTTCTGGAAGATGGGGATTACAAACAAGGTCTGTGGTTCTCTATGTGATATATATCTATAAAATCTCAGACATATTTTCTTATGCACTCTTGTTATTATACATACAAATACTTCTGGAAGATGGGGATTCCGAAAGTCAAGGTCTGTTTCTCTGTGTGTTTTCCTATATACAATCTCGGACATATTTTCTTTTGCACTCTTGTTACGATACATACAAATACTTCTGGAAGATGGGGATTCCGAAAGTCAAGGTCTGTGTTTCTCTGTGTGTTTTTTCTATATACAATTTCGGACCTATTTTCTCTTTCATCTGTACTTTCTCAGTGATATATCACTTTGTCTCTTTCTCGCCCCTCTGTCTTTCTGTCTGTAGTCTGTTTAACCACCTGTTGATTTTTGCACATTTTGTTTTCAATGTGGACCAGTGGATAGCGCGATGGACTTGAAACCAGAGGACACGGATTTTGAAACCGGAGGATCCCGGTTCAAGCCTCACCGGTGCCACTGAGCTTCATTTCTTCCGTTGAATGGGGTACCCTTGACCTGTTTAGTAAGAACTTTCTTACATGTCTTGTGACCCCACGTTTTCTGTTGATTTTTCAAGTGGAAAAATAGTTTTCTATATGAACATTACACTGCTGCATTATCCATACTTGAGTTGAATTTGCAGCAAATCGTTAATATACTGAACAAAAAAAGAAACTTCCGCATTTTTAGCTGTAATTTGCATAGGGTTGACTTTGTTACACTTTGTACACCAATCTAGATACAATTTCATCAGTTTATGCTTATCACTCAATTAGTCTGATCAATATTATGAATTATCAAAAACCAGAGTTAGTGTGTTGCTGCTAAAACAGGTTTTATTCAAATTGCGAAATCACTATATTTTTATTATAAAGGGAGGTAATCTGAAAATATTCATTCTTGACAGCTGTATGGCGCCAAAGTGAGTGAATAAATCAGAATATTTTCTCTGTCTTTTTGTTGCTGAGGTTATCCTCTGTTTATTTCAATAAACAAAACCGTGTTAACTCAAAATTGTAACCAAAAGGCCCGGAAATGCTTTCTAAACCAAAACAAGGGGAATAAGTTTGCCCGTAAGCTCGATTCAAGGAAAATTATTTTCATGACAGTGCTGGCCTTTTAACAAAGGTATTGGCGTATCAGACCAAACAAAGTATAATTTCGCTGTGTCTAAGTGTATGGGTAAAGTTGCGGAAGTTTCTTTTTTTGTTCAGTATATGTGACACTTTAACATTGGTGTCTATGGGGAAAATAATTGTGCTTTCATACCTATAAGAGATGCGTGCAGTAATTAGGACTCGATCAGATTCGTACCTAGGGACACTTTTCCGATTACAGTTGGTAAAATAAGCTCAGAAATAAGTTTTCCATAGTTTATTACATAGGTTTTGAGCGTTTTTAGTCCAATTTTGTCTATAAAAGCCGTAATTTTGAGTTTCATTTTTTTTCGTGTTTAAAATGACGTATTGGTGAAGTGTTTGCAGTTGAACAATATCTTTTTGGTATCAATATGTAGGGTTGCATGTTTGCAACATGTTTTCATGAATTAAATCTGCATGACAACAGGTTTGGTAGGCATGAAACCACTAAATCTTTCCCCTACCCCCCTAAAATAGGATACTGTGAAAAATGAAGATTTGTGTAAAAGGTAAAATATTATTCCTTATCATTCAAACTCGACTTGGTAGCGTTCATCTAGTATCAATTCTGATTTTAGCGGTATTTTTGGCATTATTAAGCTCGTATTCGCTACTATAATTAGGTATGGTACCACCAGTTTTGAAGAATTTGACTGAAAAATCAATTTTGGCATGAAAATCGACATAAATTGGCATATCCATCGTCCTAATTGTACCTAAAATGCATATTTTATTTATCTCCATTGAATGTTCTAAACATTTGATCTATTTAATATGGTGTATTGACAAGAAATGCCGTTTGGTATGACAATTCAGATAGTGTAAAATTAAAAAAAATGTCTCTGACTTTTGTCGATTTCAGACTATTGTCCTTGGTATTCACAAGACCATAATGGCATATTCCATATAAGAGTGCACCATTCCGTCAATTTTTCTTTTATCAATATTTCTCATTGAATGTATATATTTGTCTATCATGTATGTTCCCCTTTTATTGTTTACTCTATCAAGTATCAGCAAAATCGGTGAAAAAGAGAAATCTACAAAAGTTTAAAGAATAAAAGGGAAAAAAGTTTGCAAAAGTTTAGAAATTTGACGGAATGAACTCCCGATAAAGTGACATGACGCTTTTATAAGGCAGATAAATTGAAGTCCGAGATGTTTTTATTGCAAATGTCATTAGATCTGATAAGAACATAAATAATACTAAATTATTTTACAAAGTTAAGCAGATTCTGTGGATTCTTCTGCATAAGAAATGTTTTTTAATTTATTTTTTTTCTGAAAGTTTTCTGTCAAACTTGCTGACATTAGCAAACATTCATGTAAATAATTTCTGATTGGCCCTTATGACCTAAAAATGACAGCAAATCATCTAATTTATCAATAATGGGAACTATAGACAGATAATTTTATATTATATAGTCCAACACATATTATTTTACAAAAAACAATGTTGCTAATGTAATGTCTGTCAAATTCACAAGATGACATTAGCAACAACCTGCTACTAAACAAATAATAACCTTCCTTGATAAAAACATGCATTTCCAATTTACAGGGATTTTGTTTGAACCTGATTCACTGTTTTAGTTATACAGTGTGAGTGAATATTCAACAATCTTTCACAAAAATAAACATTAAACATGTTCTGTCAAATAAGATGACATTAGCAACATATGTGACATTCAGGGCTTCTAAAATCGCCGGTTTATTGGTTCCCAGACCGAAATCTGTTTCTCCGGGCCGTTTTTCTTTTCAAAATCTCTGTTTAAATCGGTCCCAGATATTTTATCTATCGGTCGTTAAAAAAATCTACAATTGCCCTTCACACTCCTTCTAATATCCTAAAATATGCCTTGCGGCAATATTCTTTGATCCATAACACGATTGTTTGTCACTCGCTGTGCGAAAGTAGGTTAATTTGGACTAAACCATTACCGATAGTAGGGAGTTTTCCGGAAGAGTCTATAGCCAGAAAGCATGCCCAGTGAAAGTATATCACGCGTTCTGTCGGTTCACTGAAGCGAGTGTTACCGTCTGTAATTTCTTTGATATATCGTTAGTCGTAAGGTGTTAGCCTGTTTGCTTGTGTCGGTTTGTTTTTTTAAGTGGCCAAAGCTGGGACTGAAATTTGTTTGCGTCATTTAAATTTTTTTAAAATACCAAGATGTGTTAATTGTTTGCGTTAGTCGTAACATTTGGTATTAACAAGCTAATTGATGAGAAACGATATTACTCAAATTTATGTAAAATCGTATATTATCCGCTAGTCTGCGCGTTAGTCCGCGTTTTATACCTACCCGGTTTATTAGAAACTTCCGGTTCAATTCCTCAAATGATCAACAATTTTAATATTGAGTGAAAATTATTCATTCAGTAAAGCGAAGACATGATGTCAGTCATTAAAATGTACAAATTGTGATAAAGTGTTATAAATAATACAAATATAATACAAACATACATTTTAAATAGTTCTCTATATCAATGACTAAACGGAAAAAATGCACGGTGCAGCTGACATGGTGGATGGGGTACGGCGATTTAAGTGATTTTTTCAAATAAGTGCGATTATTACGGCAGTTAAAAACCTGGACCGATTTGCATTTTAAAATTTTAGAAGCCCTGGTGACATTAGCTACATTCTGTCAAACTTATGTGACATAAGCAACATTAATATTTCTTTGTAAACACTCTAAAAATGGTCTTTTGAAAATCTTTTCCATCCAAAACTTATTCAGTCTCTGTTTCTGTAAATGAAAATAGGAACAGTTCATTACAAGTATTACAATGGTATCAGTTATTTACAGAACTTGTGTTGCTACTAAATGTCACCAGATTCCGTCAACTTTCCGTCAAAGATGACATTAGCTACATTCCGTCAAACATGTGACATTAGCAACATTAATATTTCTTTGTAAACACTCTAAAGACAAACTTTGAAAAGCTTTTCTATCCAAAATCTATACAGTATGGGTAACTGGAAATGAAAATGGCTAGATTTTATTGCAAATATTACAATGATGTCAGTTATTAACAGAACTTTTGTTGCTAATGTCATCAAATTCCATCTAACTTTCCGTCAAAGATGACATTAGCTACATTCCGTCAAACATGTGACATTAGCAACAATAATATTTCTTTGTAAACCCTCTAAAGATGAACTTTGAAAAGCTTTTCTATCCAAAACCTGTACAGTCTGGGTTACTGTAAATCAAAATATGAAGATTTTATTGCAAAAATTACCATTATATCAATTATTTAAATAACTTTTGTTTTTGCTAATGTCATCAAATTCCGTCAAACTTTCCGTCAAAATATGACATTAGCAACAGCAATTTTAAAAACTCCAAAAAGATTTGTTTTAGTGCATTTTCCTTGATATGTTTTTGTTTATACAGATAATTTTTTAGCTTTTTTAATCAATTCCATTGCCAGTTTTACTATAAATTCGTTTTAAAATTTCACACATTGATGGGAGCTAATGGTGCACTCTTATATGGAATATGTCATATCTCGGCAAATAATCATTCGATTTGCATGAAGTAGGTGTTTTTAAGCTTGTTATGAAAATGACAACACAAAATCCTTATTTAAGAAACATCTGAACATGTTTTCTCCTCTTATAGGTTTACCACCACCAATTACATGTAAACCTCCGAGGTGTAGTCGAATGTAGTTCCTATAATAAAAAGTAATCCCTCCTTTTTCGATGGAAATGGGCATTATACGTAGGGGAAAACTGCCCATTTCTATTCGATTTTGTGGTTATATGTATAAGAAGCGTATTATTAGGTTTTACTGGATCACTGATGAACATTTTCGAAATTTCGACTCTATGCTTACACTTTGTGAGCAATGAAAACAGTCGATCAATAAAAACAGTTGTACCCTTGACCTGTTTAGTAAACAAACAAGAACTTCCTTACATGTCTTGTGACCCCACGTTTTCTGGTGATTTTTCAAGTGGAAAAATAGTTTTCTATATGAACATTACACTGCTGCATTATCCATACTTGAGTTGAATTTGCAGCAAATCATTAATATGTGACACTTTAACATCGGTGTCTATGGGGAAAATAATTGGTGCTTTCATACCTTGACTATATTGTGTCTGTTGGAAGGTTATGTCCCATGTTCTGGAGTCTATCCTCTAGGCATGTACACTTTTGATCATAAGATTAGGGTGATCACGGATGATTGTTGGTGACCATAGGTCTCTCTGTAAAAACTCCTTAAGTATTTTACTCCACCTCCTCCTCCTCTGTCTCATCATCACTCCTCCCCCTGCTTCTCAATCAGGGCTCAACGTTAACTTTACAGACAGCTTGCCCATGGGTAAGTTAACTCTGAAATTTACTTGCCCATGCCAGTTTGCTGGTTGCCCAATTATTTAGACCCAAAGTTTTTATTTTATAAGGATATTCTGTTGGAGACTTGAATTCAAGAGTATTAGACTATTTACTGATATAACCCTCACAGAACTTCTCAGAGAATTCTAAAAGCTGGTCTAATACAAAATGTAACAACAATAATAATATCCGAAACCTGCAAAGAGCAATGGGTTTCTTTTATATTTTGTCATATACTATAGTACTTGTCCCTCAGTTTTGAAGTTGCCCGACGGGATTGAGCCTTTGAGACTTTACCTGCCCGGAGCCAAGTTTTTACCTGCCTCGGGCAGGCGGACAGTCCTTAACGTCGAGCCCGACAGTCATACTCATCTCACCTCCTCCTAATCTCGCCTGCTTCTCTTCCTCCTCAACCTCCTCCTCAACCTCCTCCTCGCACCATCTCATCTCCCTCTGAGGTTGCTGTACCAATATAACCTAATATGATGTGTTGGTGGGTTGTAAAACTCCATTTTAATCATCTTTTTCATCTTTACGTCTCCTCATGCTCCTTCTCCTTCATTTAATAAAACAATCTCATTTCCCCTCCCATTGAGTTCTATGTTTGATTGGTGCTTGACTTGCACCATTCCAATAAATCATTCAGATTCTGCTTCCTTGTAATATATGCTTTATAATTCCCCTCTGTTACATAATCCCTTCAGTCACAGCTTCTGATGGTAAAAATGATGGATAGGTCCAGACTTTTATAGTTTGTGGTTTATTGTGATGTCTATTATATCTGACATTTCTGTGGAGAAGTTCTGCATAGAATAGACCACAAATATAATTGGAGGGAATGTTAAGTGTTATAAATAATTACAGTTTCGGCTTAAGTTTGTTGTTTTTCAGTGCTGGAGTGTTAAGTTTTTTAAATGTACTATGTACTTCTAGGTTTGACTTGAAGCTTGCTTTGCAATGCATATGGAAATATTGATGCATTGCATAGAGAACAATAATTGGAATATATATATATCTGGGATTGGGGAAATGTAAGCTTTAATATCCCAAAGACAGATGGAATGTGTTTACTGTGATAATTCTACCTTTCTGATTAAGGTATAGATAATTTTCAACTGGAATTACTTCCATTGTATGGTATATTGGTATGGGTACAATTTAAGTCATTTTCCAATCTATTCTAATTGTTACTTCCGACTCAATATTATTATCCAGACTTGCTGAAGGTAGATAACAGTTATCTGGCATCTATGCCATTTCAGCTTCGAAATAACCAATAACGGGCATTTGGCATTGTTTTTCAGTACAAACATGTTATATATGGAAATAAGCTAGGTTTATCATGTTTTATACAATTTAAGAGTAAAATACTAAAGGAAAGTATGATTTCCATGAAACATTAATTGAAGTGTTGATTGATGAGTTTGAAGTCAATAAGGAGAAGATGTACAATAAATCTGGATTCACATTTAATTATTAGTTATATTCGTCTGGTTGTTTTGCATGTGCAGAGTTTGCCTCAAGCCTGTTTTGCATGTGCAGAGTTTGCCTCAAGCCTGTTTTACATGTGTAGAGTTCTCCTCAAGCCTGTTTTACATGTGCAGAGTTCTCCTCAAGCCTGTTTTACATGTGCAGAGTTCTCCTCAAGCCTGTTTTACATGTGTAGAGTTCGCCTCAAGCCTGTTTTACATGTGCAGAGTTCTCCTCAAGCCTGTTTTACATGTGCAGAGTTTGCCTCAAGCCTGTTTTACATGTGCAGAGTTATCCTCATGCCTGTTTTACATGTCAGGTCTGTCATGCCTTCAAAGGCGACATCCCTTAAAGGGAATACATCGGGCTTTACAAAGGGGTCTAGGTGTCTGACTTAAAATGGACAAATAATGATATTTTCTATTCTAAAGAGCCTAAACATAATGAATGAGCCTAAAAATGATCCCTTATTTGCAAAGGAATTGATTCTGCACAGTAATACGTGCTATCCTAGGTTACGCACCAGGGTTAATTTCGGCATTTTATGTCCGATGCCGTCCTAGCTATATGGTGTATTCAAAAGTTTACACCACAGTACGGTTCGAACATCATATTTTGATTGATACATGTATAAGTGTTTTATCATGAATTGGAACGTTTTTATATTTAAGATATTTCTACAAAAATCCTGATGTAAATGACATTGCGGAAGATGGACTCCAGTACTTCAAAATTGGGAGTCTGGAGCTCAGTTAACATTATCCCAATGGCGAGGTAATGGGAGCTGGTCACTGATCTCCTTAAAGGTTCACCTTTATAAATATCCGATGCCCAGTTGACATCCTTACCCAATGGATAAAGCAGTGGGTGTAAGTCACTGACATGATAAAAGTCACACTCCCAGTGTTCTAAAGCTATGTCTTGAATCTGCAGCCTTTCAGTGTTTAGGCAAGAAGGCCAACACATCTTAATGCCAACCATGCCTGGGTGTGTCACCTTCTCACTGGTATTCAGTTTACATAAAACTATATAGATTTATATCCATTGTATTACATAGCAGCCTGTAAGGCCATAATAAATTAATTGCTAGATTCTCATCCCCGCTCACCCCCGTTTTTTTATGCCGCCCTGGTAATTTTTATTTATTAAAAAAAAAAAGAAAAAAAAAAGTAATAATAATAAAAAAATATGTTGAAAGTATGAAACACTATTAAAAATGTGTTTTCAATCTTGGAAGTACTCAGTAGTATGTTTTACTATTTTTTGCCTTGTGCCGAGGCCATTTTCCAATTGTTGTATAAAATAAAAAAATAAAACAAAATAAAATTTCTCCCCCGCCCCTATTTTGAAATAAATTTGGATGAGAAACTAGCAATTCATTTATTATGGCCTAATAGCCATTTTACATGATTGGGAAATGTCTTTACCTGAAGGTGTCGATAATTTGAAAAATCTGAACACTTAATTTGTTACAGTGGACATAAGAATGTTTTTATACAAAATGTTTACAGTTATTTTAGGGCAATCTGACATCATAAACATATAAACATGAGACCTGAGTAATGTTTAGATTGGTGTGCCAAATATTATACTGTTGTATACATCATATAGCATACAGGTTGTTGTACATACAGGTTGTTGTAAACAACATTCTATGAGGGAACACTATTCTGTGCACATGCATTATAACAGATCCAGGAAAAGTGTTTATAAAGCGTTACACTCAAGATATATTTCAAAGTGGCATCATCATAAGTTTGAATTATAGTGCAGTTTGCAAATTTGATTTAAATGTATGAAAATGGGATGAATATTTTATTAATTGTATTTTAATATATAATTTCTTCCATCAAAATGGATGCTAGGATAATGGTTAAATTTGATGTGTGACTTTTGACATTTAAACTGGATAACAACAAAAACATAGTGTTAGTGTGACCTTTGAATGACTTTATCTGTGTTAACTTGACCTGACCTTTCCAGGGGAAAAAAAGGAGTTTGCTCTATTCTATGAGCACATCTTTATGGATATATTTCAAAATGGAATGCCTAAGAAAACAAAAAGTCTTTAGCAAAGATATTTCAAGCTACTGTTTAAGGAATATTAAATGGTACACTCTGTTGACCTTCACAGTGTGTGGCCTAACATTTTTATGTGCACAACTATCATGAATATCATGTACTCAGAATGGAATGAAAAAAATTTAAAAGAAAATGTTAATTATTCCAGCTTTTATACTGTTCCATGAAAAAATACTTAAATCTAGGATACTAACAGAAATTAAAGTTGAATGATTTCATTGTATGGCATGATTTTTACTATATGGCGCTGAACGCACTTAAAAAAGGTATGAATCATGCACACCACCACAAGTATTTCGAGCAGTGTCACACGTGTAAAGAACTCAAAGTGAACCACACGTTTGGCAAGATGGGTCAGGTGATCCCCGATCATCTACAGATGTGGATTAACTCTCATATGTTGTCGTTCAATCTGGGAATTACACTCCAGGTGTGTATAAGACAAGTTTCTCTCAAAACCCACCGTTTTATTTTGTCGTCAGCCTAGGTATAAAATTTGTGTTCTACATAATGGTCGTACGTAAGGTCAGTTTTTATACCTCCGCAAACAAAGTTTGAAAGGGGTATATAGTAGTCTGCGGCGGACGGTCCGTCGGTTGGTCGGTCGGTCTTGTGGAGCGAACTACTTCTACCGTTTTCAAGATATAGAATTGAAACTTTGCATACATGATCAACATGAAGTGTTGATGTAATTTTGGTGTGGCTCACTCAATTCCATGCAGAGTTATTACCCTTGCACTTACGTCTTAGTCAAAATTGCCATATTCAGCATATATACAATCTTGTGGAGCGAACTAATTTTACAGTTTTCAAGATATTGAATTGATACTTTGTATACTTGATCAACATGAGTGTAGATGTGCTTGACACAATTTTGATTTGGCTCGCTCAATTCCATGCAGAGTTATTTTCCTTGCACTTAGTCAAAATTGCTATATCCAGCATATGCAGTATTGTAGAGCAAACTTTTTCTATAGTTATTAAGATATTGAATTGAAACTTTGTATACTTGATTAAAATGACGTGCAGATGTGCGTGACACAATTTTGGTTCGGCTCGGTCAACTCCATGCAGAGTTATTGCTCTTGAACTTAGTCAAAATTCAACTGCTATATTCATCATATGCAATCTTGTGGAGCAAACTACTTCTATAGTTTTCAAGATATTAATTTGAAACTGTATACATGATCAAAATGAAGTGTATACGTGCGTGACACAACCTTTCTTTGGCTCAGTCAATGTCATGCAGAGTTATTGCTCTTGAATTTAGTCAAAATTGCTATTCAGCATATGCAATACTGTGGAGCAAACTACTTCAGCAGTTATTGAAACCTTGTGTACGTGATCATCATGAAGTGTAGATGTGTGTGACACAATTTTGGTGCATCTTAGTCCAATCCATGCAGAGTTATTGCCCTTGCACGTAGAAAATATTGCTTTATTCAGCATATGCAATCTTGTGGAATGAACTACTTTTACAGTTTGGAAGATATTGAATTATAACATTGTGTACATGATAAACATGAAGTGTACATGTACGTGACACAATTTTGGTGTGGCTCAGTCAATGCCATGCAGAGTTATTGCCCTTGATTTTACAAAAAAAATGTTTTGCGGGGGTATTTTATCACCTTTAGTGATAGTTCTAGTTAGAATTCGCAATTTATAGGAGTCATCTACTGTGTTTGTTATCTTAAGGATTATGTCCCTTTTTTGTAATCGCATTGAGATTGCATTTGAAAAAGGAAAAAAATAGAGTACCATTAATCTTCATTATTATGTTTGCATATTTATCTAGACAGCCCTATACTGAATAATAAATACCAACATGATAAAAGTGTATCATCCATCCTCAGCTTATGTCATTCTCAAGGTCATGTGTGTATTGATTAATTCACATATTTATCAAGTGTGTATTTACTGTTTAAGGGTAGCGTAGCCTAGATAAATGTGTAAACACATTAAACTGAAAGTTGCATGTAAGACAATGCAAGATTATTTGAGTTCTAATGTTTTTTCTGTTTTAAATGCAATCTCAGTTGGGATTGCAAAAAAGGGGACACCGATAATCTTTAATTTTCTTTTATTTATATTTAACGCGACCTGGAATGTTTGTGTTTACCATGACTTCTGTTAGTAGATGAAGCATATTCCAGATTTTTTTGATTGAACACAGTGGAACTTTGGATGCATGTTAAGGCAGAGATATTGTCTCTCAAAGTGCAGTGATTTTTTGGCGGAGTTCATTCAAAAAGTTGAATGATGTGGCATCGATAGGGATATATCTGGGCTAAAGCTCAATAACGTCACGTACTGTGTAAACTTCTCAATACGATGTCCGACATAATAAACCTACACGTTTGTATATACTATATATACCATGTAAGTAATGAACTGTTAGTCCGAAATCATTGACCGTTTCAGTTTATTTTTTAGAACATACTATATCTTAGATCGAGCCCTACTTTGGCTTGTAACTTAGGGATTATGTCCCCTTTTGTGTAATCCCATTGAGATTGCATTTGAAAAGATAAAAATTAGAACTGAAATAATTTTGAATTTTTTTATATGAAACTTACAGTTTAATATGTTTACACATTTATCTAGGCAGTGCTTTCAGTTTGGCTATCTCAGTTCCATGCAAAGTTATTTCCCTTGCATGTAGTCAAAATTGCTGTATTCAGCGTATGAAATATTGTGGAGCGAACTTCTACAGTTTTCAAGATATTGAATTGAAACTTTATATACATGATTAAAATGAAGTGAAGATGTGCGTGACGCAATTTTGGTTCGGCTCGGTCAATTCCATGCAGAGTTATTGCTCTTGAACTTGTCAAAATTTAACTGCTATATTCATCATATGCAATCTTGTGGAGCAAACTACTTCTACAGTTTTCAAGATATTAAATTGAAACTTTGTATACATGATCAAAATTAAGTGTATATATGTGTCACACTCTTTCTTTGGCTCAGTCAATGCCATGCAGAGTTATTGCCCTTGAAGTTGAAATTGCTAATCAGCATACTATTATGCAATACTGTGGAGCGAACTACTTCAACAGTTATTAAGATATTGAATTGAAACTTTGTGTACATGATCATCATGAAGTGTAGATACTAAAAAACCTTCAGTGATAGTTCTAGCTTCTTTTTGTTAATTCACCTTCCATGGGATTCCACAAAAGGGGACATAAACCTTAAACCTTTTGGTAATTTGATTGGCACAATGAGTCACATGTAAATGATGATGTACATCATGTGGGTAATGATGTACATCATGTGGGTAAAGTAAATGTATTATGTTTACAAATCAATAATACGCACACCAAAGAGCCATTTTTGGAGTTAAAATGATGCATTTGTATTTATTTTGATGTTATGATTTTTTCTTTCAGGGCCTAGCAGGTTTTGAGGAGCTGAAGAAATATATCCGACAAGGCAGTGAGTTTTGTAAAGAAGTGGCATTCATCATACAGGAAAGGTAGGCTTTTACAACATTTATTATTAAACTGCAGTAAATAGTATATGCTGATGCTTTTGTTTATATTTAGAAAATACTTGGAATTCACTAGCGATCTGACTTAGTTGTGTTTTCATCTATTTTAAAGATGCTCGTCAGGGAAAACAAGCAGGAAACATTAAAATTTTGCATTTAAAATGCAATATAGGGTATATTTTGGACCCCCAATATTAACCAAACAAGATGTTACCTTTTAAGGCATTAACATTGCACATAAATTGAAATAGAATTCATAGAAGATTCATAACAGAAACAGTTCATGTGATTAGGAAGACCACAAGGGGATGGGACACTTTGGTAGATATGGATACTATGATAGGTATGTTGACCCAGGGATTAGACAGAAACTTAGTAGATAATTAGAACCCTTTACCAACATGGTAATATTTGTTCTGATATTTATAATAATTCCTACCATAAGGAGTTAGACATCAATGTTCCCACAGGGATGGCAATTAGCTCCCTCCAGCCCTACCCCCATATTCCAACCTATTCTAAATGTGACTCACCCCTGTTAGCCAGACTAGATAACAGTTACCGGGCATCATACAATTATGCCATTTATTTTATCTACAATCAGTATAAATTACCAATATCATGCATTGTGTTTTACGTCTCACAACGCAGTTGTTTTTACATTACTCTGCATATGTAGCAGGGCCTCTCTGGACCACTACAACTTCCTGAATTTTCTTAAAAATGTTTCCTTTGTCTGTTGCTCGAAATATCCAGCAAAAAACACGGGGTTGACCAATTTGCTTTTTTTTATATGTCCATAGTTTGTAGAGACGCTGTTGAATTGGTCCGTTTCACTTTCATTTTCAAATGTATCACTACCCAGTATTAGATATGGTGTCAAACACATTCAGGCATATCCAAACCTGTATGGAATCATGAACTTGTCCCATTCCTGTCACCTGGAAGAACAAAAAAAGAGAAAATATTTGCACATTTTAAGAAATTAACAAGAATAACACAGTTCTTTTTTATAAAGCGCAAGAAAGTTCCTACCGTTGCTGACTAACGGAGATAACTGTTTAGTGAGACCTTTATATTTTATATGGAAATATAAAGCTACATCTATCATGTTTTATTTCCCCTAATAAGAACGCCTTCCATAATGGTAGTCTCCCTCCCCACCTCACCGCTCACCCCACCCCTCCACACACAACACACCCCTGCGCATGCACACACAAACTTAATATTGTAAAAAAATTGAAGATGTTCTTTAAATAAGATAATGATGCATTATATTTTCAGATCAGAGTTGGAGAGTACATATGCAAGGGGTTTGGCCAAAATAGCCACTAAATTACAGAAAATCTCACAGAACAGCATTGGGTATGAATTAGGAAACTTACATATATATGAGTTGTTATTGTTATTGCCTCTTGAAGTAAAAAAAAGAAGAGCTATTTTCAAAACTTGATCATCGTCAAGGTCTGTGTTGTCTGCATCCCATGGGTCATGGAGACAGGTTTTATAACTTATGTTTTTAATTTAACAAAATTATGTTCTGTTTTAGATTTAGAAAAAACAACTTATCCTCCCTGAAAGCTAAGAGGGTATATTGGTTTGAGATTGTCTGTCTGCCCATCCGTCTGTTCTACACAAATCTTTTTGTTTTCTAGCTTTAAGCGGCTTAATTCTTTTCAAATTTGCCATGGTGACTTTGCAGGATATGAGGATGCTCCGTGTGGTTCCGGGGTCCCCGTTTGGTTACTGGGCAAAGAATAGGGCCACTGCAGATCCCGATGGAGGGGAAGGCACAAATTCATGTTCATTTTATCATTTTTTGTTCATGCTCATTTAAAGGTCTTCATCATGACCCCTGCATTGTTTCAGGTGCCATCTCGCTCATATGACTAGAGCAGTGGCAGAAAAACTATAATGTGGCTCCAGCGTACTAAATGGAGTGTCTACAGTAGAATTTGCAGCAACTCTGCAGTTCAAGGTGTGAAGGTTCTAGGCCCGTTCTCCATAATTTATCTCAATGTACATGGAGGATGAGCCTGGCATGTTCATTCCTCCTGTTAGGTGCCATATAACCTTTCATGTGTTGGTGCGCCTTAAAACTCCAATTCAGTTCATAAAGAAGTGCGCCTTAAGGGTGACCACTGCTGAGGTTTTGGATTTTTGCACTTCCGGAAATTTACATTTGTTATATTTCAAAAATTATAATAAAACTGGAAAAAATAATTATACAATAACAAACTCATGCCCAATAGGGATATTTTAGTGCAAAAAAAAAGAACATTTTTAAGATTTTTTTTTTTACCTCACATTTTGTGCCCAAAATTGACAATTTTTAAATGGGGGGTAGGGGTACAAAAGATGGTATTTCTCAAAAACCGTTTAAGATAGTCACTTAATTTAAACTTTATTACAAAGACATGTGTTAGGATATACAGAGACAGCAATACAAAGTATTGTTCCTATTATTTGTTACAGACCTATGCCGTTATATGTCAGAGCTCGTCGAAATCTAAAAAAGCACATTTTTTCTCAGTTTTTATTGAATATCTTTCTTATATGCACACCGACCCCCAATTTTTATTTTTTCATTCTAAAACTCAGGTCTTATATATATTGTAGACAAAAAATCTCAAAAAGTTATCTGTTCCTTTATCATGAAAAATTGATTTATCACAAATTTAAAAATGCAATTTATAGTAAACTGGGTGGGGTAATGACAAGGGATGTAATAATTGTTCAGATGGTGATAAAAATACCACAACTCTTAATTTTTCGTCCTAAAGTATGAACTATTACATTAAAAAAGACGGAAAATCGATACCTGTTCTGCAAACCACACTACACACATATAAGTTGCCATACACAATTTTCAGCTGATTCAGAATTTAAAACCACACTGTGAGAGTGTAGTACTAAAGATTAATTTTGCGAAAAAGTTATATCACCGACCCATCATTATTTTTCCAGAAACTAACTAGTAATATGTTAGTCTTCATAAAAAAACAGGGAAATAAAAAACTCTATCTGTTCTGATATTCACCAGAGGGCACCCTTATAACCCCAATTTAATTCATAAAGAAAAATAATTTTGTTTTCAATATTTTTAGATGAGTTATGGCCCTTTTTCCATTAAATTAAGTCCAGCTCTACAATCCCTATTCTCCTATATATATATCACATCTATGAACTATTCGACCAGTACTTCCAGTGTCTAAAATCCCTATGGAGGTATTTGTTAGCCTTTAACAACTGTTCTGTTAATCCTGACATAAACATTGTATACAAATAACGTATGATCACAGAAAACAAATAGCCTGTGTTGAATCAATGACTTCGTCCCCACATATGTTGCTGATGAGTTATGTTGGGGCCATTGCTCCCCTGACGTCACACCCACATATGTTACTGTGGACAAACTATGACCATTGACTTCCTCCCACTCCCCACTTTAAAATGTTGATGATGAAAAACTATCTTGCTTACATTGGTTGCTGCTTGCATGACTTTACCACATCATTTTGCTTAGGACAACTATGTTGCATCCATTGGACACCATGACTTCATCCCCACATGTTGCCGATGACAAACTATGTTGCTTCCATTGGACACCATGACTTCACCCCCACATATGTTGCCGATGACAAACTATGTGGCTTTCATTGGACACCATGACTTTACCCCAACATATGTTGCTGATGACAAACTATGTGGCTTTCATTGGACACCATGACTTCACCCCAACATATGTTGCCGATGACAAACTATGTGGCTTTCATTGGACACCATGACTTCACCCCAACATATGTTGCTGATGATAAAGTATGTTGCTTCCATTGGACACCATGACTTCATCCCAACATAAGTTGCCGATGACAAACTATGTTGCTTCCAGTTTACACCATGACTTCACCCCAACATATGTTGCTGATGATAAAGTATGTTGCTTCCATTGGACACCATGACTTCACCCCAACATATGTTGCCGATGACAAACTGTGTTGCTTCCAGTTTACACCATGACTTCACCCTAACGTATGTTGCTGATGTCAAACTATGTTGCGTCCATTGGACACCATGACTTCACCCCCACATATGTTGCTGTTGACAAACTGTTGCTTCCATTGTCTGATAAAGGCATTGATTTAACCCCCCACACGACACAGATGACACAGATGACAGATGTTACAGCAGCTGCTGTATTAATGTCCCATTTGATTAATATATCATATGTATGCATGTACAGTGCAAGGTATTCTGTATTGAATATTTAAAAGATCAGTCAGTAACAGCCACTCCCAGAAGGGCCTCCCCCACCTTCCGCCCTCCCCACCAAAAAATAAAATAAATAAATAATACATAAATAAATAAAAAAATCTTAAAAATGCAATACCTTTTCGATCTTTGACATCCAAAAATCCCTCCCCCCTCCCCCCTTCCCCACCCCCCACCCCACCCCCCATCCATCCCACAAAAAAAAAAAAAAATTCAATAAAAACATTTTATTTTCTAATAATGCACCCTTGGCATTTTGCATAGCGCCCGGGCGCTACTGTCTGGTTATAATACGATAGATTTCCACTGGTTATTTTACAATTTTGGAGTATAGAATACATAACATAAGTGACTTGCTCGAGTCCTCAAATACAGTGTTCCAGGGCTGCATCTCAAACGCACATTTTTTCTGTTATGATGCAAGCATGCTACTTCTGTACTTTAATCAATGAACAGTTTTAAAAATGAGATAAACACACTGTTTTGCAGGTCATTAGCAGAGGGATGGAAGGCAGTAGGATCAAGTATAGAAATAGAGGCAGACTTACACAAGTACGTTACTCTTTATTGGTAGCTTATATACCCCATGTTTAATTTAACATTATCTTATTTTGACATTTTCAAGATCTCATTAAATTGTTTTAACTAGTAATTAAGCAACTATAACTTAAAGAAAACAAAGCACTTCTAATGAGCGATACGCTTATTTAATTTATTATGATGTTATAAATTAGGTAAATACCATTAACTTTTTCCCCTCAGAAACTTGGCAGCAGCGTTGTTAGAAGACCTAGCAAAACCTCTCAAACATTTGGTAGATGGCCAGCATAAAGCCAGGAAACCGGTAAGTCTTTCAATGTTCTTTAATGTTCTTTTTTTTGTTGATCATAAATAATAACAAATTAATTATTCTCCACCCTAAAAGGTTTGTTATGGTTCACGAATGACCATCTCTCGAATCGTCTAACTTTTTTTGTGAATGCCATTAAAATTGATTCCAAAGTGTCATTTCTTAATTTAAAAAAGTGTGACATCTTAATTTTTGGCGGTTGTGAGGATGTGCACTGTGGTACAGTTGTTTAATGTCCTTGTAACCGAATGGTTGCAGGTTCGAGACACATTCATGGAATTCTGGGTTTGTGACCTTGAACAAGCACATGCTCACATTGCTTTGTTCAAAGGATTGGGACCTTAATTGGAAGTTATATTAAACACATGGTATTAAACCGCTCTCTGTCTCACTGTTTCATCCTCTCTCTCTACCCCTGGGAGCAGCTCTGAGTAACCTAAATCTTCTGTATCCAATCCACATTATATTACTTTTGCCAACCCAGTTGATACATGATAAATGATCACTCATGTAAGATCCTCATTTTCAACAGATTGAATCTTCAGTGGATAAGTCCCTCAAATCACTACTGGACAAACGTGCAGAGGAAGTTAAGGTATGCTTTCTATAGTTCAGATTATCTGTAGGCACAATGTTTTTCATTTCTTCCTTTCTCTGTATGTTTCAAGTTCAGGACTTCTTTTAGAGTATCTGTTTTCTTTAAATCCCAAATGTGTTATTCTAATAATGTCTCATGATTTAAAGACAATTTACTTCAGAGAACAGTACAGGATATATATAAATTCTCCTCACAGCATCACTTTACTCCAGAAAGCTGTACTAGATAAATATAAATTCTCACAACATACACTTTACTCCAGAGAATTGTACAAGATAAACATAAAATATCACAACATACACTTTACTCCAGAGAACTGTACAAGATAAACATAAAGTATCACAAAATACACTTTACTCCAGAGAATTGTACAAGATAAACATAAAATACCACAAAATACACTTTACTCCAGAGAATTGTACACGATAAACATAAAGTATCACAAAATACACTTTACTCCAGAGAACTGTACAAGATAAACATAAAGTATCACAAAATACACTTTACTCCAGAGAACTGTACAAGATAAACATAAAATACCACAAAATACACTTTACTCCAGAGAACTGTACAAGATAAACATAAAATATCACAACATACGCTTTACTCCAGAGAATTGTACACGATGAACATAAAGTATCACAAAATACACTTTACTCCAGAGAACTGTACAAGATAAACATAAAGTATCACAAAATACACTTTACTCCAGAGAACTGTACAAGATAAACATAAAGTATCACAAAATACACTTTACTCCAGAGAATTGTACACGATAAACATAAAGTATCACAAAATACACTTTACTCCAGAGAACTGTACAAGATAAACATAAAGTATCACAACATACGCTTTACTCCAGAGAACTGTACAAGATAAACATAAAGTATCACAACATACGCTTTACTCCAGAGAACTGTACAAGATAAACATAAAGTATCACAACATACACTTTACTCCAGAGAACTGTACAAGATAAACATAAAGTATCACAAAATACACTTTACTCCAGAGAACTGTACAAGATAAACATAAAGTATCACAACATACGCTTTACTCCAGAGAACTGTACAAGATAAACATAAAGTATCACAACATACACTTTACTCCAGAGAACTGTACAAGATAAACATAAAGTATCACAACATACGCTTTACTCCAGAGAACTGTACAAGATAAACATAAAGTATCACAACATACACTTTACTCCAGAGAACTGTACAAGATAAACATAAAGTATCACAACATACGCTTTACTCCAGAGAACTGTACAAGATAAACATAAAGTATCACAACATACGCTTTACTCCAGAGAACTGTACAAGATAAACATAAAGTATCACAACATACACTTTACTCCAGAGAACTGTACAAGATAAACATAAAGTATCACAACATACACTTTACTCCAGAGAACTGTACAAGATAAACATAAAGTATCACAAAATACACTTTACTCCAGAGAACTGTACAAGATAAACATAAAGTATCACAACATACACTTTACTCCAGAGAATTGTACAAGATAAACATAAAGTATCACAACATACGCTTTACTCCAGAGAACTGTACAAGATAAACATAAAGTATCACAACATACGCTTTACTTCAGAGAACTGTACAAGATAAACATAAAGTATCACAACATACGCTTTACTCCAGAGAACTGTACAAGATAAACATAAAGTATCACAACATACACTTTACTCCAGAGAACTGTACAAGATAAACATAAAGTATCACAAAATACACTTTACTCCAGAGAACTGTACAAGATAAACATAAAGTATCACAACATACGCTTTACTCCAGAGAACTTTACAAGATAAACATAAAGTATCACAACATACACTTTACTCCAGAGAACTGTACAAGATAAACATAAAGTATCACAAAATACGCTTTACTCCAGAGAACTGTACAAGATAAACATAAAGTATCACAACATACGCTTTACTCCAGAGAACTGTACAAGATAAACATAAAGTATCACAACATACACTTTACTCGAAAGAACTGTACAAGATAAACATAAAGTATCACAAAATACGCTTTACTCCAGAGAACTGTACAAGATAAACATAAAGTATCACAACATACGCTTTACTCCAGAGAACTGTACAAGATAAACATAAAGTATCACAACATACACTTTAATCCAGAGAACTGTACAAGATAAACATAAAGTATCACAACATACGCTTTACTCCAGAGAACTGTACAAGATAAACATAAAGTATCACAACATACACTTTACTCCAGAGAACTGTACAAGATAAACATAAAGTATCACAAAATACACTTTACTCGAAAGAACTGTACAAGATAAACATAAAGTATCACAAAATACACTTTACTCCAGAGAACTGTACAAGATAAACATAAAGTATCACAACATACGCTTTACTCCAGAGAACTGTACAAGATAAACATAAAGTATCACAACATACACTTTACTCGAAAGAACTGTACAAGATAAACATAAAGTATCACAAAATACACTTTACTCCAGAGAACTGTACAAGATAAACATAAAGTATCACAACATATGCTTTACTCCAGAGAACTGTACAAGATAAACATAAAGTATCACAACATACACTTTACTCCAGAGAACTGTACAAGATAAACATAAAGTATCATAACATACGCTTTACTCCAGAGAACTGTACAAGATAAACATAAAGTATCACAACATACACTTTACTCCAGAGAACTGTACAAGATAAACATAAAGTATCACAAAATACACTTTACTCCAGAGAACTGTACAAGATAAACATAAAGTATCACAACATACACTTTACTCCAGAGAACTGTACAAGATAAACATAAAGTATCACAACATACGCTTTACTCCAGAGAACTGTACAAGATAAACATAAAGTATCACAACATACACTTTACTCCAGAGAACTGTACAAGATAAACATAAAGTATCACAACATACACTTTACTCCAGAGAACTGTACAAGATAAACATAAAGTATCACAAAATACACTTTACTCCAGAGAACTGTACAAGATAAACATAAAGTATCACAACAAACACTTTACTCCAGAGAACTGTACAAGATAAACATAAAGTATCACAACATACACTTTACTCCAGAGAACTGTACAAGATAAACATAAAGTATCACAACATACACTTTACTCCAGAGAACTGTACAAGATAAACATAAAGTATCACAACATACGCTTTACTCCAGAGAACTGTACAAGATAAACATAAAGTATCACAACATACACTTTACTCCAGAGAACTGTACAAGATAAACATAAAGTATCACATAATACACTTTACTCCAGAGAACTGTACAAGATAAACATAAAGTATCACAACATACGCTTTACTCCAGAGAACTGTACAAGATAAACATAAAGTATCACAACATACACTTTACTCGAAAGAACTGTACAAGATAAACATAAAGTATCACAAAATACACTTTACTCCAGAGAACTGTACAAGATAAACATAAAGTATCACAACATACGCTTTACTCCAGAGAACTGTACAAGATAAACATAAAGTATCACAACATACACTTTACTCCAGAGAACTGTACAAGATAAACATAAAGTATCACAACATACGCTTTACTCCAGAGAACTGTACAAGATAAACATAAAGTATCACAACATACACTTTACTCCAGAGAACTGTACAAGATAAACATAAAGTATCACAACATACACTTTACTCCAGAGAACTGTACAAGATAAACATAAAGTATCACAAAATACACTTTACTCCAGAGAACTGTACAAGATAAACATAAAGTATCACAACAAACACTTTACTCCAGAGAACTGTACAAGATAAACATAAAGTATCACAACATACACTTTACTCCAGAGAATTGTACAAGATAAACATAAAGTATCACAAAATACACTTTACTCAAGAGAACTGTACAAGATAAACATAAAATATCACAACATACGCTTTACTCCAGAGAACTGTACAAGATAAACATAAAGTATCACAACATACACTTTACTCAAGAGAACTGTACAAGATAAACATAAAATATCACAACATACACTTTACTCAAGAGAACTGTACAAGATAAACATAAAGTATCACAAAATACACTTTACTCCAGAGAATTGTACAAGATAAACATAAAGTATCACAAAATACACTTTACTCCAGAGAATTGTACAAGATAAACATAAAGTATCACAAAATACACTTTACTCCAGAGAACTGTACAAGATAAACATAAAGTATCACAACATACACTTTACTCCAGAGAATTGTACAAGATAAACATAAAGTATCACAACATACACTTTACTCAAGAGAACTGTACAAGATAAACATAAAATATCACAACATACACTTTACTCCAGAGAACTGTACAAGATAAACATAAAGTATCACAACATACACTTTACTCAAGAGAACTGTACAAGATAAACATAAAATATCACAACATACACTTTACTCAAGAGAACTGTACAAGATAAACATAAAGTATCACAACATACACTTTACTCAAGAGAACTGTACAAGATAAACATAAAATATCACAACATACGCTTTACTCCAGAGAACTGTACACGATAAACATAAAGTATCACAACATACACTTTACTCAAGAGAACTGTACAAGATAAACATAAAATATCACAACATACACTTTACTCAAGAGAACTGTACAAGATAAACATAAAGTATCACAAAATACACTTTACTCCAGAGAATTGTACAAGATAAACATAAAGTATCACAAAATACACTTTACTCCAGAGAACTGTACAAGATAAACATAAAGTATCACAAAATACACTTTACTCCAGAGAACTGTACAAGATAAACATAAAGTATCACAACATACACTTTAAGATAAACATAAAATATCACAACATACACTTTACTCCAGAGAACTGTACAAGATAAACATAAAATATCACAACATACACTTTACTCCAGAGAACTGTACAAGATAAACATAAAATATCACAACATACACTTTACTCCAGAGAACTGTACAAGATAAACATAAAGTATCACAACATACACTTTACTCCAGAGAACTGTACAAGATAAACATAAATTATCACAACATACACTTTAATCCAGAGAACTGTACAATAAAAACAAAAATTCTCACAACATGTACTTTACTCCAGAGAACTGTACAATAAAAACATAATTCTCACAACATACACTTTACTCCAGAGAACTGTTGAATATAAACATAAAGTATCACAACATACACTTTACTCCAGAGAACTGTACAAGATAAACATAAAATATCACAACATACACTTTAATCCAGAGAACTGTACAATAAAAACAAAAATTCTCACAACATGTACTTTACTCCAGAGAACTGTACAATAAAAACATAATTCTCACAACATACACTTTACTCCAGAGAACTGTTGAATATAAACATAAATTATCACAACATACACTTTACTCCAGAGAACTGTACAAGATAAACATAAAGTATCACAACATACACTTTACTCCAGAGAATTGTACAAGATAAACATAAAGTATCACAAAATACACTTTACTCCAGAGAACTGTACAAGATAAACATAAAATACCACAACATACACTTTACTCCAGAGAACTGTACAAGATAAACATAAAATACCACAACATACACTTTACTCCAGAGAACTGTACAAGATAAACATAAAGTATCACAAAATACACTTTACTCCAGAGAACTGTACAAGATAAACATAAAATACCACAACATACACTTTACGCCAGAGAACTGTACAAGATAAACATAAAGTATCACAACATACACTTTACTCGAAAGAACTCA
The DNA here is from genome assembly GCA_037043455.1 of Cyrtodaria siliqua. NCBI lineage: Eukaryota > Metazoa > Mollusca > Bivalvia > Adapedonta > Hiatellidae > Cyrtodaria > Cyrtodaria siliqua. The sequence goes on from JAWPHD010006046.1 coordinate 104,480, forward strand.
ACTGTACAAGATAACATAAATTCTCAAAACATACATTTTACTCCAGGGAACTGGACAAGATAAACTTAAATTCTCACAACATCCAATTTAATCCAGAGACTGTAAAATATAAACATAAATTCTTACAACAAACACTTTACTGCAGAGAACTGTACATGATCAACATAAATTCTCATAACATACACTTAACTCTAGGGAACTGTACAAGATAAACATAAATTCTCATAACATACACTTTACTCAAGAGAACTGTACAAGATAAACATAAAGTATCACAAAATACACTTTACTCCAGAGAACTGTACAAGATAAACATAAAGTATCACAACATACACTTTACTCCAGAGAACTGTACAAGATAAACATAAAGTATCACAACATACACTTTACTCCAGAGAACTGTACAAGATTAACATAAAGTATCACAAAATACACTTTACTCCAGAGAACTGTACAAGATAAACATAAAGTATCACAAAATACACTTTACTCCAGAGAACTGTACAAGATAAACATAAAGTATCACAACATATGCTTTACTCCAGAGAACTGTACAAGATAAACATAAAGTATCACAACATACACTTTACTCCAGAGAACTGTACAAGATAAACATAAAGTATCACAAAATACACTTTACTCCAGAGAATTGTACAAGATAAACATAAAGTATCACAAAATACACTTTACTCCAGAGAACTGTACAAGATAAACATAAAGTATCACAACATACACTTTACTCCAGAGAATTGTACAAGATAAACATAAAGTATCACAAAATACAATTTACTCCAGAGAACTGTACAAGATAAACATAAAGTATCACAACATACACTTTACTCCAGAGAATTGTACAAGATAAACATAAAGTATCACAAAATACACTTTACTCCAGAGAACTGTACAAGATAAACATAAAGTATCACAACATACGCTTTACTCCAGAGAACTGTACAAGATAAACATAAAGTATCACAACATACACTTTACTCAAGAGAACTGTACAAGATAAACATAAAATATCACAACATACACTTTACTCCAGAGAACTGTACAAGATAAACATAAAGTATCACAAAATACACTTTACTCAAGAGAACTGTACAAGATAAACATAAAATATCACAACATACACTTTACTCAAGAGAACTGTACAAGATAAACATAAAGTATCACAAAATACACTTTACTCCAGAGAATTGTACAAGATAAACATAAAGTATCACAAAATACACTTTACTCCAGAGAACTGTACAAGATAAACATAAAGTATCACAACATACACTTTACTCCAGAGAATTGTACAAGATAAACATAAAGTATCACAAAATACACTTTACTCCAGAGAACTGTACAAGATAAACATAAAGTATCACAACATACGCTTTACTCCAGAGAACTGTACAAGATAAACATAAAGTATCACAACATACACTTTACTCAAGAGAACTGTACAAGATAAACATAAAATATCACAACATACACTTTACTCCAGAGAACTGTACAAGATAAACATAAAGTATCACAAAATACACTTTACTCAAGAGAACTGTACAAGATAAACATAAAATATCACAACATACGCTTTACTCCAGAGAACTGTACAAGATAAACATAAAGTATCACAACATACACTTTACTCAAGAGAACTGTTCAAGATAAACATAAAATATCACAACATACACTTTACTCAAGAGAACTGTACAAGATAAACATAAAGTATCACAAAATACACTTTACTCCAGAGAATTGTACAAGATAAACATAAAGTATCACAAAATACACTTTACTCCAGAGAATTGTACAAGATAAACATAAAGTATCACAAAATACACTTTACTCCAGAGAACTGTACAAGATAAACATAAAGTATCACAACATACACTTTACTCCAGAGAATTGTACAAGATAAACATAAAGTATCACAACATACACTTTACTCAAGAGAACTGTACAAGATAAACATAAAATATCACAACATACACTTTACTCCAGAGAACTGTACAAGATAAACATAAAGTATCACAACATACACTTTACTCAAGAGAACTGTACAAGATAAACATAAAATATCACAACATACACTTTACTCAAGAGAACTGTACAAGATAAACATAAAGTATCACAACATACACTTTACTCAAGAGAACTGTACAAGATAAACATAAAATATCACAACATACACTTTACTCCAGAGAACTGTACAAGATAAACATAAAGTATCACAAAATACACTTTACTCCAGAGAATTGTACAAGATAAACATAAAGTATCACAAAATACACTTTACTCCAGAGAACTGTACAAGATAAACATAAAGTATCACAAAATACACTTTACTCCAGAGAACTGTACAAGATAAACATAAAGTATCACAACATACACTTTACTCAAGAGAACTGTACAAGATAAACATAAAATATCACAACATACACTTTACTCCAGAGAACTGTACAAGATAAACATAAAATATCACAACATACACTTTACTCCAGAGAACTGTACAAGATAAACATAAAATATCACAACATACACTTTACTCCAGAGAACTGTACAAGATAAACATAAAGTATCACAACATACACTTTACTCCAGAGAACTGTACAAGATAAACATAAAATATCACAACATACACTTTACTCCAGAGAACTGTACAAGATAAACATAAAATATCACAACATACACTTTACTCCAGAGAACTGTACAAGATAAACATAAAGTATCACAACATACACTTTACTCCAGAGAACTGTACAAGATAAACATAAAATATCACAACATACACTTTACTCCAGAGAACTGTACAAGATAAACATAAAATATCACAACATACACTTTACTCCAGAGAACTGTACAAGATAAACATAAAATATCACAACATACACTTTACTCCAGAGAACTGTACAAGATAAACATAAAGTATCACAACATACACTTTACTCCAGAGAACTGTACAAGATAAACATAAAATATCACAACATACACTTTACTCCAGAGAACTGTACAAGATAAACATAAAGTATCACAACATACACTTTACTCCAGAGAACTGTACAAGATAAACATAAAATATCACAACATACACTTTACTCCAGAGAACTGTACAAGATAAACATAAAGTATCACAACATACACTTTAATCCAGAGAACTGTACAATAAAAACAAAAATTCTCACAACATGTACTTTACTCCAGAGAACTGTTTAATATAAACATAATTCTCACAACATACACTTTACTCCAGAGAACTGTTGAATATAAACATTATTCTCACAACATACACTTTACTCCAGAGAACTGTTTAATATAAACATAATTCTCACAATATATACTTTACTCCAGAGAACTGTTTAATATAAACATAATTCTCACAATATATACTTTACTCCAGAGAACTGTACAAGATATAGAGGATATTTGTTGGTTTGGAGTGAATATAGGATCTCGAACTGAGAAAACATATTTTCATTCATTCTAAAGCACTGGTGAAAATATAAGTTTTCTCACTTCTCGATGAAAATAAATCCTATATTCACGACAAACCAGCAAACATTCTATTTATTATATACTTTTTATCATGCAACACTACCAAACTGTTTCAAACAGAAAATACGTTTCGTTCCGACAGTTTCCCTTTGACATATTCGCGGATAAATATAGTAACGCCAGCGCGTGAGGTGATTTACATATATTTAGTGTGCATAGAATATAGTTCTTGACACGAATTATGACTGTTATAAGCAAATGTAGAAAAAAGTAGTTCCATTTTTTCCGGCAGTGAGAATATATAAAGTTCTTATATTCTCACTGTGAAAATATAAACAATGACAATATAAGGTTTATTCTAACCATACAATCCACTATTTCACTGGGAAGTATATAATAAAAACATAAATTCTCACAATATACACTTTACTGTAGAGACTGTACTATATAAATATAAACCTGTTATAAGGTCTGTGCTCTAGAGAACTGTACAAAATAAACTTATACATTCTCACAACATACATTGAACAGATTTTTTACACATCTGAAATAGCTTATATTAGTTAATGACATAAAATTATGCTAACCCTTTTAATGCAAGGTTTATAAGGAAGACTAGATTTTAGCCCTGCATATATTGTGTATCTTTTGATAAGGGCTATTCCAAAACATACCCAGGACGGAAATTTAATAAAAATCTATGGGTGAACCCTATTTTCCGAAATGTGGTTCGATGCCTGGGTGGTTTAAAACGAATTTCGCATCTATGCATGGGTGTAATTTTCAGGATCGTGATATTTTCACAATCTCGGGACAATCAGACTTTTCAAACTAAAATCCAACCAGAAGTCATGTTTTATTGTGATTAACATATTTGTTGAAAATCAAAAAATTCTCTCCCTTGATTAAGTTCATCAATTTGAAAGCGTGCATTTCATTGGTTGATTGCATGATTTAAACCAATCGCATTACAGCTTTCATATTGACATTGAGTGGTCACGCAAATTTGTCACTTTGGACAGAAGAAGAAAGATCACTCGAATATTAATAGTTTGAACAATGATTTCCTTTTCATATTCTTATTTTTCGATGAATTGCTGTATAATCTTTTTCTATTTTAGCAATTCTGTATCATACAAAATGCTTAACGATGAATGCTTATTATCCCAAATGCAAGCTGCTAAATAACACCGGGAACGCGCACCTGTTTTAGATGGTTTAATTTGAGAGACCCGGTACGTTTTTTGACGTGATTCGCTCATACATCTGTAAAAGAAAATAATATTGTTTTTGTTATATGACGCAATGGATAAATAAAAGGAAAATAGAACCTTATCAGGATTTTTTTAATTGCAAAAAAAATCCTTATTTTCCCAATCCTGGGAAACATTCCCAAATATTAATGTAAACAATTTTTTTTTTTTTTTTTTAGAAAGTTACTTTCCATTGTTTGTATGTTGTATGTTAAAATCATTGCTAAATTCAATACCTGATTGATATTATACCTACAGCATACATTTTAAGAAACGTTTTATTTTTAAAAACATTCCCTTAAGAAAATCATGCTCTTTTTCCCCCAATTTTGACAATCTCGTACTTCTTTTTCTCAAAATCAGCCGGCCTAGGACTTTTCCCAATTTGCTGACTGGGGCTAGAACCATTACGTTCTTCAAGCATTTGTCATGTTTGTATGTAGTTCATATGTAAATATATATGTAGTTCAATATAAATAAATAAATAAAATCTATGGGTGGGTGTATTTTAGCCAACTTAAATTCTATAGGTGGGTCTGGCAAACTCTATTTTGCATCTATGGGTGGGTGGTCAATTTCAAAAGTGCCTTCCTGGGGTCCCATGTATGTTTTAATGAAATAGACCTAAATAGAGAGTGTGTTTATCTTTAAACAAAATTCTACTTAATTTATACATTATATACATCTTGTTCAATCCCATACATTATATGTGTCTGGGCTGTGCATGGTTGACATAACTCATCTTTGGCGCTCTATGTGTGTGTGTCTGCTTTAGCGCTTTAAGTCTTAAGCATTTTACAGTATTGTTTTTCAGACATACTAAAATATTTTAATCTTTAGAAAAATAGATGTACGAAACTATTTAAATTAGTTGTGTAAATTCTTTTTAAAAAAATTGACTTGCACATGTGTCATATACTTGGACAGTCCAAGAAGACGGTCTACGATTGTGCAAAATCTTATGAGAAGTCAGAGGAAGCTAAACCCGGTAAAACAGAAAAAGACATAAATAAGGCAAGTATTTTTGTTTTTAACTCAAAATTAGAAAAAACAACAATAAAGTATGATGAGTAAAAATAAACAAGCAATTCCAGTATGTTAACCGTTAACCACAATGATATAATTTTCACTGAAACAAGAAAACAGAAGCAAATGTGAAGACAGAATCAGTGTTGAGAGGCCAGGGGTGACACTGGAATTGGGAAGAGAGTGTTTACAGCAGTGTTAAGAGGCCAGGGGTGACACTGGAATTGGGAAGAGAGTGTTTACAGCAGTGTTGAGAGACTTGGAAGGTCTGAAGTATGGCAGTGTTGAGATGGGTGACACTGCAGTTGGGAAAAGGAAACATTTGTAAAAACAGTTTGGCAATTATGGGGAAATTGTAATGTGTTTCTTCAATGTTTGACCTAGCAGCCCCTTTGCAGATGGTCACAAGAGTAAACAAATGAACATCATCAAGTTGTGTTTATTGAAGGTCTTTGCGAATACTTTAAAGAAATTACACTTATACATTACAGGTTTATTCACGGGTTCTTAAAATACCTGTGATTGAATATGCATAAAATGAATTATGAGTTTGTTACTCTTAATTTGACACTTCAGTTTTGGGTTTTGGCCTGGGTGGTTAAAGCCGTTTATGTTGTGTCTATAGAGTTTGGATTCTCAAAATATGTAAGTTATATATATAGTTCATCGTCACTAGGTTTAGAAATGGCGTACGTCTGTTACAAAATTTGCCCGTTGATGGCAGGATAGGGACATTTAAGTTGAGCTGGATTTCAATTTTTCCACTACCTTTTGGAAACTAAGAGAGCGAAGAGTGGGTATTTGCAATGGTGTGCCATCTACTTTGCTCTAGTTTTGGCATAGTTTAACAAATAAATTGTTTAATCTTCATTTCCTTGAGATGTTGAATACATACATGAGTTGTCATATAAAGCACAGTAAGAATTTTATTTCTTCTATAAAACAATCAGAAAGTTAATTCAGGATTTGCTTTCCTTTCATTGCTGCATGTGTTATATGCTGAAAATTCAACTATTTGTGATATATTTTAGACTGAGAAGAAACAGAAGCAGGCATTGGATACCTTGAGAAAGGCTGACAAACACTATTGTGAAAGTTGTGAGAAAGCAGAGGTTTCAAGACAAGAATGGGACTTCACTGTCAGCAAGGTAAAATAAGCATCCTAAAATCTGCACGCTCAGATATCACTATCTCAACATCAGTCTTACCAGATTTCAGAGTTTCGGAATACTTGTGTTTCTGAAAAGTCCACTTACACTCTCGTTTCTTAAGATTGTTTTCTAATCATGTAATGTTGAATGAAACTGTTCTCTCACTTCAAAAATGTCACCTCAGAACTACCTAGTGTTCTCTCACTACACCATATTCTCTGGAAACTGCTCACTCACACAAGGGCAGTTATATTTCTCAAAACTGCCCACTCGGACATTTGTACTGTCTCACGTAACTGAAGACTCGGTGTGTTAATGTGACCGTTGTTCGTTCATCCATCCATTAAATTTTGCTTAAATGATTTATTCTCAGAAACGACATGACCACTTTTATAAAAACTTGGATCAGTGGCTTTCAAGAATCTTAATATTGGATATTGGGCAACGAGACATCCAATATGACTGGCATTTAGACAAATAGACGAAATCTTTAAAAAAATCTACCCAAAAAACGTTATTAAAACTGATTTCGACAGCAGTTTTTCAAAAATTATTGCTTTGAATTTTTATGAAATAGGTTTTTGTGCTGATGAAATTTATGCATGTAATGACCAGCAACTGAAAATGTTTATACTGTAACAGGTTTGGACGTCGTGTATTTTTACCAGTGTTTTGTCCTCTTCAACTTTGATTTTTTTTTGGACAAAAGCTATGTGTGCTCAACTTCTAAGGTTTTGTGGCGATTGCTGATTGTGCCAATAAAAAGACTGCATAACATCACTGACTGAAGATATGCACTTTAGCGAACATTAAAGCCCTTGATCCTTTTATTTCAATTCTACATATCATTAGATCACTGTGAAATCTCCTGAGGTACATAGGTAGCAAACAATTTACCTTTCTTATGAGCATTGTACAATTACTACTAGGTGAGTACTTCAGGTCCATTTGGGCCTCTTGTTTCTGGAAACTGATCACTCACACCATGCATGTTTCACAAAACTGTTTAATCAGACCTTAGTGGTGTCTCACTACACTATGTTTTCCTGAAACTGCTCACTTACACAAATTGTCCTCTAAAACATTAATAAAGGCTCATGACACCATACTTTCTGGAAACTGCTCACTTACACCATATTTTTCACACACATATAGGTAAATTTTGTCTCATAAGTAAATTGTAGTCAATATCTATCACTCTGAAGTTGTCCACTCTCACCAAGTTTTGGAAAATTCTAAATGCTTCTGAAAACTTCCAGTCTTTCAGATCTTTTAACATTTCTGAAAACCATACACTCATGCATTGATTCCTGAAAACAGTCCACTCATGAATTGATTCCTGAAAACTGTCCACTCATGCATTGATTCCTGAAAACTGTCCACTCATGAATTGATTCCTGAAAACTGACCACTCATGCCTTAATTCCTGAAAACTGTCCACTCATGCATTGTTTCCTGAAAACAGTCCTGATTCCTGAAAACCATACACTCATATATTAATTCCTGAAAACTGTCCACTCATGCATTGATTCCTGAAAACTGTCCACTCATGCATTGATTCCTGAAAACTGTCCTCTCATGCATTAATTCCTGAAAACTGTCCACTCATGCATTAATTCTTGAAAACTGTCCACTCATGCATTGATTCCTGAAAACTGTCCACTCATGCATTAATTCCTGAAAACTGTGCACTCATGCATTGATTCCTGAAAACTGTCCTCTCATGCATTAATTCCTGAAAACTGTCCACTCATGCATTGATTCCTGAAAACTGTCCACTCATGCATTGATTATTGAAAACTGTCATCTCATGCATTAATTCCTGAAAGCTGTACACTCATGCATTAATTCCTGAAAACTGTCCACTCATGCATTGATTCCTGAAAACTGTACACTCGTGCATTAATTCTTAAAAACTGTCGACTCATGCATTAATTCCTGAAAACTGTCCACTCATGCATTGATTCCTAAAAACTGTCCACTCATGCATTGATTACTAAAAACTGTCCACTCATGCATTGATTCTTGAAAACTGTCATCTCATGCATTAATTCCTGAAAACTGTACACTCATGCATTAATTCCTAAAAACTGTCGACTCATGCATTGATTCCTAAAAACTGTCCACTCATGCATTGATTCCTGAAAACTGTCCACTGATGCATTAATTCCTGAAAACTGTCTACTGATGCATTGATTTCTGAAAACCATACACTCATGCATTGATTCCTGAAAACTGTCCACTCATGCATTAATTCCTGAAAACTGTCCACTCATGCATTGATTCCTGAAAACTGTCCACCAATGCATTAATTCCTGAAAACTGTCCACTCATGCATTAATTCCTGAAAACTGTCCACTCATGCATTGATTCCTGAAAACTGTCCACTCATGCATTGATTCCTGAAAACTGTCCACTCATGCATTAATTCCTGAAAACTGTCCACTCATGCATTGATTCCTGAAAACTGTCCACTCATGCATTGATTCCTGAAAACTGTCCACTCATGCATTGATTCTTGAAAACTGTCCACTCATGCACTGATTCCTGAAAACTGTCCACTCATGCATTAATCCCTGAAAACTGTCCACTCATGCATTAATTCCTGAAAACTGTCCACTCATGCATTGATTCCTGAAAACTGTCCACTCATGCATTGATTCCTGAAAACTGTCCACTCATGCATTGATTCTTGAAAACTGTCCACTCATGCACTGATTCCTGAAAACTGTCCACTCATGCATTGATTCCTGAAAACTGTCCACTCATGCATTGATTCTTGAAAACTGTCCACTCATGCACTGATTCCTGAAAACGGTCCACTCATGCATTGATTCCTGAAAACTGTCCACTCATGCATTAATTCCTAAAAACTGTCCACTCATGCATTGATTCCTGAAAACTGTCCACCAATGCATTGATTCCTGAAAACTGTCCTCTCATGCATTGATTCCTGAAAACGGTCCTGATTCCTGAAAACCATACACTCATGCATTGATTGCTGAAAACTGTCCTCTCAGGCATTGATTCCTGAAAACTGTCCACTCATGCATTGATTGCTGAAAACGGTCCTGATTCCTGAAAACCATACACTCATGCATTGATTGCTGAAAACTGTCCTCTCAGGCATTGATTCCTGAAAACTGTCCTCTCAGGCATTGATTCCTGAAAACTGTCCACTCATGCATCGATTCCTAAAAACTGTCCACTCATGCATTGATTCTTAAAAACTGTCCACTGTTGCATTGATTTCTGAAAACCATACACTCATGCATTGATTCCTGAAAACTGTCCACTCATGCATCGGTTTCTGGAATCTTTTAGTTCAATGAAAATAATTATATGTGTACTCCCCAAAAAATAAAACTGTAGAAAGAAATTCAGAACAGATTTTATTACTGATTAACAATATGTCATTTTAGATGCAAGTTTTCAATAAAAACTTAATATAGGAAATGCTTCCAGTTAATTATGAACATATAAAAATAAATATGTTTTCTTGGCAGCATATTTGCATCTAGGTACAGTAAATACACCACTGATTCAGACGGGCAAATAGCTTAAACAATATTTTATTATGTTTATATTGATAACTAACTTGGAACACAAAAATGACTAACTGTGATGTTGGTTACTGACGTCAATAAAGTGTTGTGGACGTCAACGTCATTTGTTGAGAACATTTAACATTTAGAGAAATGTTTTGTTTAGAACCATATTTAAAATGTAAAAATATATTATTTTACTGCTGGCTTCAAATATATAGAGGGTATTTGTTTGTTTGTAGTGAATATAGGATTTAATTTCATCGAGAAGTGAGAAAACTTATATTTTCACGAGTGCTTTAGCATGAGTGAAAATATGCGAGTTTCCTCACTTCGAGATCAAAATAAATCCTGTTTTTACGACAAACCAACAAATATTCTATTTATATACTCACAACCTTGAAACTTATGCAGGAAAAACATAATGTGCCAAAACAATGACGTCAATAAATTCAACAACGTCAACAGCGGCATTACCACATTTTCAGTATTTCACGTGAAATATAAACAATGAAAATATAAGGTTTTATTTTAATCATGAAATCCACTATTTCACTGGAAAGTATATAACAAAAGCAAATCTTCACTCGGTGGTAGGTGTGTTATTTTTTTCACTCACTTCCGCTCCTTTGTGAAAGGAACTACATGCCTACCATATCGTGAAGGATTTGCCTATAATTATTCCCAGCAGTTAGTTAAATAACCTCTATGTTACATCTCTCCATGACAATTAAATAATCTCTATGTTACATCTCTCCATGACAATTAAATAATCTCTATGTTACATCTCTCCATGACAATTAAATAATCTCTATGTTACATCTCTCCATGATAATTAAATAATCTCTATGTTACATCTCTCCATGACAATTAAATAACCTCTATGTTACATCTCTCCATGACAATTAAATAATCTCTATGTTACATCTCTCCATGACAATTAAATAATCTCTATGTTACATCTCTCCATGACAATTTAAATAATCTCTATGTTACATCTCTCCATGACTCTATGTTACATCTCTCCATGACAATTGAATAATCTCTATGTTACGTCTCTCCATGATAATTAAATAATCTCTATGTTACATCTCTCCATGACAATATGACAATTAAATAATCTCTATGTTACATCTCTCCATGACAATTAAATAATCTCTATGTTACATCTCTCCATGACAATTAAATAATCTCTATGTTACATCTCTCCATGACAATTAAATAATCTCTATGTTACATCTCTCCATGACAATTGACATGCTATTCAGATAATAATTTGATTTTTTTCAGTCGAGTGCCCAGCTACAAATCCTAGAAGAGGAGAGACTTGCAAAAATGAACGATTACCTGAACCAGTATAACAGTCACATATCGGTGCTGGGTCCACGATTAACACAGGTACATAATGTCAGTATAACAGTCACATATCGGTGCTGGGTCCACGATTAACACAGGTACCATAATGTCAACAAACCACTATTAAAGGCACACACCGAAATCTGAAATGAAGTATTAAAATAAATACCTGAATTTATTAATCTAGTATCATCTTAACTAAAAACCCGCTTGCATATAATTAAAACATGTTACAGTTGATTTCGGTTATTTGTATAGGCCATTTGTCAGGAAAATACATGCAAATAAGCGGAATATAATCGAATAGCCGAAATTACAAACTGTGTACATGTATATTCTACTTTCGTTTTTTCATTTCTATTACTTTACCTAGAAACTCTATAAAAGTGAGTTGATCCTTTGTAAGATGATGTTACATGATGAATAGTGTTCATATCTGTGTTGATTTTATACAGTATTTATGTAAACAAATATCTCAGAATATTTGATCTTGAAAATATGTCAAGGGTAGATCGTGTAAATTACACATCCGTGATATTAACAACAAAATAATTATGTTTTAAATTTTTATTGAAAGACGTCTCAATTTTCGAAACCCTTAATAAGTTACTCAATAAACAATGGCATCTCTACTGACAAACTGAAAACCATTCACAATTCATTGTTTGCGGCGAGGGATTGTCATGCCTTGCAAGTTGTATAGTGCGCAAAACAAACGCATCGCTAATTAGCTCGTTTTGTTATCAAATTAGCCTCAGGGCTTACTTGTCGTGGTAATACTTGAAAAATATGGGATTCACTTTGTAACGTCCCGTCGTGTAACACATTTTTGTCCCGTTGCGCAACTTCCCGTAAACATTTTTAATACTTGCGATATTTATTTCAAAATTATGGCACATTGATTTAGAATTATAAGCGGGGGTATTCATCACCTTCCGTGATAGTTCTATCTATTACTTGCATTCCTAAAACAGTTTTAAATGGGTTGTTCCCAAACTTCATATATGCATAACAACTGATGACCTTATGTCTTTCTACATCATCACCCATAGTTGATTGCCAAATTTATTATAGAATTATGGTCCATTGTTTGACTTAGAAATTTTTGTGGGGTATTTATCACCTTCAGTGATAGTTCTAGTTCCTTTTATCTTCGTTTCTCTACCACAGATTTATATATTATTGGTGCAGTGTAGTCAACAATATAATTTGCATAATGATTTGCTTTGAAATATTCAAATAACTATCAATTAAGGGATAACCTGCTAAGATTTTAATCTGGGACGATATGTGTGTGGTTTTACGGTCTGAAATTTCATTTTACGACGACATAGTAGAGGAGCCGTAAAACGTAATTTCAGACCGTAAAACTAACCACATAGCGTCCCAGATTGAAAACCTTAGCATGGTTATCTCAATTCTAATGCTTTTCCATTCAAATTCCAGAAATATAAAGTCAAAAATCATACATACTTGTTATTATCTATGAAAACTCAAATTCATCAGTAATGGCATTTTGTTGACGTCATCCAATGACGTCGCTTGTTACAACGTTATGTGATGTCACATATTTTTCAGACGGTAATTCGGGCATTTTACAGTCGCAAATTTTAGCCGTTAGCCAATGGAGAAACGTGTTACATAATAGTTGCATTAGAATAATGATTTGCATTATTGCGAGTTATGTCGAATAATAGACCACCCTGACTTTAAAAATAATCAAGATTTTCGAGTGTTCCTTTAAACAGAAGCCAAAATCCCCCTGCATTCAAATGAACAGCTGCCTTATTGTACCCCAGCATCAGTTGATAGCACATTTAGAACCAATAAATGCCACCTAAATCATAGATTACAAACAGTGTGATATTAAATTTACAATATAATTAGTAGTATAAAGCAGTATTTTTCATCTGAATTATTTTTCTATGCTAAAATTAGGAAACTCGCAGGTAATTACATATATACGCAAACATATGTATTCTGTGTTTCAGAGTTGTGAAAAGTTAAACCAGTCTGTGCATGCAGTAGATCTGAATGGTGATATTAGCAACGTGGTCAGACAGCGGGGATCTGGGAAATATACTCCAGAACAAATACTCATAGATTGTTATGTAAGTATATACTCCAGAACAAATACTCATAGATTGTTATGTAAGTATATTCTCCAGAACAAATACTCATAGATTGTTATTAAGTACCTAGAGACCATATATATTAAGTACCTAGAGACCATATGTATTAAGTACCTAGAGACCATATATATTAAGTACCTAGAGACCATATAGATTAAGTACATAGAGACCATATATATTAAGTACATAGAGACCATATATATTAAGTACCTAGAGACCATATATATTAAGTACCTAGAGACCATATAGATTAAGTACATAGAGACCATATATATTAAGTACCTAGAGACCATATATATTAAGTACCTAGAGACCATATATATTAAGTACCTAGAGACCATATATATTAAGTACCTAGAGACCATATAGATTAAGTACATAGAGACCATATATATTAAGTACATAGAGACCATATATATTAAGTACCTAGAGACCATATATATTAAGTACCTAGAGACCATATAGATTAGGTACATAGAGACCATATATATTAAGTACCTAGAGACCATATATATTAAGTACCTAGAGACCATATATATTAAGTACCTAGAGACCATATAGATTAAGTACATAGAGACCATATATATTAAGTACCTAGAGACCATATATATTAAGTACCTAGAGACCATATATATTAAGTACCTAGAGACCATATATATTAAGTACCTAGAGACCATATAGATTAAGTACATAGAGACCATATATATTAAGTACATAGAGACCATATATATTAAGTACCTAGAGACCATATATATTAAGTACCTAGAGACCATATAGATTAAAGAGGCTCTACCTATATATTTTTGTCCACCAACTGATATAAACTTTACTTAATTATAAAGAGGACTATGAAAAAGGTAAATGGCAACAATTTCACCCAATGTAATATGCGTTTTGCTGGGGGAAAACAGGATTGAAAAGATCGGATTTTTGAAATTGTATTCGTAAATGTTTTAGACAAGCCGATTGCGGAGATTTTCCGATCTTATTCGTTTACAATCGGAACTACCTCGTCTGATTAGCGAAGAGTTCCGATCGATTCGTTTGCTATCGGACCTGCGCCGAATAGTTTGTAATCGCATTGCGCATGTCCGAGAAAATCGCAAAAACTCGTAGTTCTCCGGCAGGAATAAACTGCTGGGCAGCATTTTATTCAAGATATTGTTTTGATCATAATTAATAATTTACAGAACTGGAATACGAACCATGTTTTTTCTTAGAATACTCATAAAATAGCTTTGTATACATATACATGCAGTAATATTGAGTATTTAATATTTTACATTAAAAATCGCGTAGATATAGGTAGTGCCTCTTTAAGTACATAGAGACCATATATATTAAGTACCTAGAGACCATATATATTAAGTACCTAGAGACCGTATATATTAAGTACCTAGAGACCATATATATTAAGTACCTAGAGACCATATAGATTAAGTACCTAGAGACCATATAGATTAAGTACCTAGAGACCATATATATTAAGTACCTAGAGACCATATAGATTAAGTACATAGAGACCATATATATTAAGTACATAGAGACCATATATATTAAGTACCTAGAGACCATATAGATTAAGTACATAGAGACCATATATATTAAGTACCTAGAGACCATATATATTAAGTACCTAGAGACCATATATATTAAGTACCTAGAGACCATATAGATTAAGTACATAGAGACCATATATATTAAGTACCTAGAGACCATATATATTAAGTACCTAGAGACCATATATATTAAGTACCTAGAGACCATATAGATTAAGTACCTAGAGACCATATATATTAAGTACCTAGAGACCATATATATTAAGTACATAGAGACCATATATATTAAGTACCTAGAGACCATATATATTAAGTACATAGAGACCATATATATTAAGTACCTAGAGAATATATATTAAGTACCTAGAGACCATATATATTAAGTACCTAGAGACCATATATATTAAGTACCTAGAGACCATATATATTAAGTACATAGAGACCATATATATTAAGTACCTAGAGACCATATATATTAAGTACCTAGATACCATATAGATTAAGTACATAGAGACCATATATATTAAGTACATAGAGACCATATATATTAAGTACCTAGAGACCATATAGATTAAGTACCTAGAGACCATATAGATTAGGTACATAGAGACCATATATATTAAGTACCTAGAGACCATATATATTAAGTACCTAGAGACCATATATATTAAGTACCTAGAGACCATATAGATTAAGTACATAGAGACCATATATATTAAGTACATAGAGACCATATATATTAAGTACCTAGAGACCATATATATTAAGTACCTAGAGACCATATAGATTAAGTACATAGAGACCATATATATTAAGTACCTAGAGACCATATATATTAAGTACCTAGAGACCATATAGATTAAGTACATAGAGACCATATATATTAAGTACCTAGAGACCATATATATTAAGTACATAGAGACCATATATTAAGTACCTAAGACCATATATATTACGTATTGAGGTTTAATGTCGCTTTTAGTCATATCTCATAGCAGTGAGCTCAGTAATGCTCAACTTTATAGTGAGGCCACACTGAAAAACGACGCCATAGGCACATGACATGCTACCCCACCCAGTCACATTATACCGACACTGGGCCAACCAGTTCTACAACTACCCTGTATATGCTGAACGTCAAGCAAGGCAGCCACTAGTACCATTTTTATGAAGTCTTTAGACCCGGTTGGGGATTGAACACATGACCTCCCGTATGGGAGAGGAATCTCTTACCACTAAACCACGCCGCAGTATAAGAGGCCTCCTACTTTCAAATATTACCGTTTCAGTTACGACTTGTAATATGAATTTAAATGCACCTGTATTAAGAGACCACTTGTTAAGAGATCAGTTTTGGTCTTTCCTATAGTGGTCTCTTAATACAGGTGTGACTGTATGGTGTAAAATGTCTGTTGTTTTGGTTCATTACAAATTGCGAGTGTTTTGATTAATGCATTCTTTTTTGATTGATGCATTCTTTTTTGGCTTGGAATTTTTTTTCTTGTGATCAATCATTTTTATTGATTAAAGAAGGAACGTTATAGGTTTTACCCATCACTTAAAAAAATGAAACCGTCAAATATAGCCTAACATGTGCTGAAATGAAGTGAAACACCATTCAGCCATCTTGACATTTTGCAGGGCAGACAGTTTTGAAGAGTGCAAGAACTGACAGCTGTTTGCCATTGTAAAGAAGCGAAGTTTATTTTACCAGTGTTTTTTGTTTCATTTAATATATATAGGCAGAAGATAAACAGTTTACAATGAAGGCAGACAGACGGAAAACAGCTTTGCAGAATTATTTATTACATTTACGGCAATCAATAGAAAGGGAACAAAAAGGTAGAGAAGGTAAGTTTCTTTCGTATCGCAGGAACAAAAAGGTTACCTCCTACATGTATATCACAGAAATAAAAAGGTAGAGAAGGTAAGTTTCTCATTAAAGGAACAAAAGGTTATTATCTGGTATATCTTGGAAACATAAAGGGTAGAGATGGTTATTATTTTATGCATTATTAGAATGCTTGTTATTTAAAAAAAATGTTACATGAAACGTAAGAGTAGAGAAAGTTAGAAACTTGCAATTGCGAATATAAGGAAAGAAAAAGTATTTATTTTACACCAGTTAAGAAACAAGCCACACATCTGTTACAAATCACTCTCAATGGCACGGATACCGGCATTAGCGTGGTCTTGAATTATGATAAGAGAAAGCTTGCATTAATATATAGAGGATCTCAAATGAGTGCCTGTTTAAATGAGTGCCTGTTTAAATGAGTGCCTGTTTAAATGAGTGCCTGTTTAAATGAGTGCCTGTTTAATATCGAATTTATTAAACGAGTTGGATACATCATGTCAGTTTTATCCAACAATTTTAATAAATTCAATATTAAATAGGCATGAATGTGAGATTCTAATTACGACATAACTCAAATAAAGCCTCATAAAGAACTTGTTTTATTGTCTGTTTGTATGATGGTGTCATATGTTCACTCAATATTTTCCGTACACCACCAAACAATGGAACTACGTCGAGTTCCATAATCCAGTGTTTCAAACGATTACAGAAATCGATGAAGCAATTCCGATGCACACCGAGCTGAACTGAAAGTACCGAACAATGTTTTTATCTTTATTAACATATTTATTTCACTAGTGTAATATGATAAATACATCGTGGCTTTATTACATTCCCTCAGCGCAAGTTATGTAATACATAGAGGATCTTAAACGAGTTCCCATTTCATATAAGATTTATGAAACAAGTTATGAATTATTTTAATTTTAACGAGCCTTTTGGCGAGTTAAAATACAAAAAATAATTCATAACGAGTTTCATAAATCTAATATGGAATGGGAACGAGTTTAAGATCCTTTTTATCACATAACATTGCAATCAAGTTAGTAAAAATTAATTCAGATGGACATAGAACCGCCACGACGTCAGACACACTTTAGCGCCAAAACGTCATAAAATATGTGACGTCGTAACGTCGCATCACACACATAACGTTGCGTATAAAAGAGTTTGTGTTTTACCTCTTTACAAAATATCAGTTTACGCCAACTTTTTAACGAACCAACAACAATGTTTTGTATAACGTGCATTATTTTTATAAGCTGTCACAAATAATAAGTTTATGACTCAGATCTGGGTGAATCTGTAATAAATAAAATAGTTTCAGTTAATAAACTTGCGTAGTGTTGCTGGTTTAACTCAAC
The DNA here is from genome assembly GCA_037043455.1 of Cyrtodaria siliqua. Lineage (NCBI taxonomy): Eukaryota > Metazoa > Mollusca > Bivalvia > Adapedonta > Hiatellidae > Cyrtodaria > Cyrtodaria siliqua. The sequence goes on from JAWPHD010006046.1 coordinate 123,210, forward strand.
CAATCAGAATTGTTCCAGATTGTATGACACGTGTGTACAGTAGAATATTAAATGGGTGTTCGACACTGCTAACAAGGGACGTTATGTGATAAATTATACACTGTTTGCTATGCCATCTTTATCTTAATGATACAGTTTAATGATACAGTTTAATGATACAATTTAATGATACAGTGCTCTGTAGCATTGTGGGATATCAATCAAAACATCCTGATAAAAATTGCTTACTTGTATTAATCTACTGACCGAGGTGTTTTATTGCTTTCTTGTATTAATCTACTGACCGAGGTGTTTTATTGCTTACTTATATTAATCTACTGACCGAGGTGTTTTATTGCTTACTTGTATTAATCTACTGACTGACCGAGGTGTTTTATTGCTTACTTGTATTAATCTACTGACTGACCGAGGTGTTTTATTGCTTACTTGTATTAATCTACTGACCGAGGTGTTTTATTGCTTACTTGTATTAATCTACTGACCTAGGTGTTTTATTGTGCTTACTTGTATTAATCGACTGACCGAGGTGTTTTATTGCTTACTTGTATTAATCTACTGACCGAGGTGTTTTATTGCTTACTTGTATTAATCTACTGACCGAGGTGTTTTATTGCTTACTTAATCTACTGACCGAGGTGTTTTATAAGCTATTTGTATGTAAAAATTTCAACAGATGTGAAATGTGGTGTCGGGAGTATATTGCTGATTCTGGTTTTGCTGGTATTTTTAATGAAACTTATTTTGAGTTAAAAAACGACTTTGTATGACTGTGTACACAAAAAGACAAATGTGTAGCAAAGTGTAATTGCTTCTTTAAGTGAAGAGACATACACAGACAGACCAGCTTTGCTTACAGGTAGACTTGTAATTGTGTTTTAGGTGTAGAGGAATTGGTCGGTATGTACAAAGACAGACAAAGTTTTTGCTAGAAAGAGTAATTATGTTCAGGTGTTGAGAAATCAGTTGGTATGTGCCAAGACAGACAAAATTTTTGCTAAAAGTATAATTGTGTTTCAGGTGTAGAGAAATTGGTTGGTGTGTACACAGAAAGACCAAACTTTGCTGATCAAGATACCCAGGACGAGGCCAAGCAAAGATTAACACAGGTGAGGAATATTGTAACCTCCACTTCTCACCCCCTCACCCCACCCTCAGTCCTTCGCCTTGCCCTACCACAAAAGGTTTGATATTGCAGCTTGTTGTGTCACCTGCATAGCATGGCAAACATTGAGGGATCACTTTGTCAGTCGTCCGTCCGTCCATTACACTTTAACCTGCAACCTAACCTTTACCATAATTTGAAAAGTATTTGACCTATGTTTATGAAAATGTGCACACATATTCATCTCAACTCAAGGAATGTTGTCACATGTCCAATAACTCTGACTTTCATTTTCGCAGAGTTATGTCCCCTTTCATAAAATTTAAACCTGCAACCTAACCTAGGTCGTAACTTGGCAAAATAGTGACCTATGTTCATGAAACTTTATACAGTTCTTCCTTTGCAGATTTATGCCCCATTTCATAAACTTTAACACTTAAAAAACAAAAGCTAAAAACCGCTCCATTATTCATGAAGGATTGCATCCCATGTCTTCAAACTTTATAGTTGTATTATATACATGCTAAAATAAGCACAGCAGGCAACACAAGTGTTCCGTGGAACACCCTTCTAGTTATGATTTCTTAGCTTAACACAAGTCAGTCTTAGTCTATAAATGTGTGTGTGTATTTTTCAGCAGAATTATCATTGATAGCATTCTATAATTGCTGTCCACCTGCTACAAGTCAACCCCGGCCTTTAATATTGAATTTATGAAAGTCGATTTATAAAACTGATATGATGCTTGGCAGAGTCTCGCATGGTACAATTTATTAAACTCATTTAGTAAATTCAGTATTAAACAGGAAGCTCTTGTTAGATAATTTATTTACTGATCTCAAAGCCCTTTTTACACTTTGACAACATGTATTTATATCTGTTTTAGGTGATATTTATGACCAACTTTCTAGAAGCAAACCACTACAAGATAGCGTCATTTCTGGCAGAACTTGATGGGGCGAGTAAACCTTCACACAAATTTGCCAAGTACATAGAGCAAACCAGGGATAAACAGGTAAAAACAATATATTTATTTTAACCTAAAGGTGATGATACAGAAATTGTATCCTACATACTACGATTACAATCACGTTTCAGGGCTTTTTTCAAGAAAATTGGGAAAGTCCTAGGCATGCTGATTTTGGGAAGACGAAGCTTGAGACTGTCAAAATTGGGGGTGGAAAGAGCGTGGTTTTCGCTTATTAAAGGCATGTTTTTAAATGGGAAAATGTGAATTAAAATGTGTGTTTTATGTATAGTAACAATCAGATATTGAATTTAGCATTTATTTTCTTTAAAAAATACAAAAAAAACAAAACTTTATTTTATTAAAGATTGAGAAGATTGGGATTTTTTTCTCCATTTCCTCCAAAATTGGGAAAAAATAGTTTTTTTGCAATTGAGAAGAGGCAGAGTTTTGGCCCCACTTAAATAGCTTGAAAAGGCCCTGATGTTATTGAATAAAGGTTAACTTTGCCGAATAACTTGATAAATTAAATAAATGTCTGAAGGTACAAGGTCTTCTGAAAATATTGATTATCAAATTAAAGTATGAACAACAGTCATGTAATACAAACTAACCAATGAAAGGAAGTGTAACTTATAGAGTTGGAATTACATTTGTGCAGTATGTATCTCTTATCTGATGTCCCCAATATTGGCATACATTAATTGAAATGACTTTGAAAACTGTGTTAAAATAGCATAATGCCAAAGTAAGTCAACGTTTAGGTCACCATTGTAACCATGACCTGTACTATAAACAGACCATTCCTCCCTCTCCTACGTATTCTGCGTAGCATACGTTTGGAAACAAAGTAACAAGACATGATTACATGAATATTTGCATTAAGAAATTGAAAGCAATAATTTGAAATCTTAACCCTTAACCGCTAAGCACGACTATAATAGCCTTTGCGTCCATTGTAAACCCAGATAGCCTGCTAGTAACTCGCATCCTGCTCAGGGTTTACAATGTCCAACTGCTGATCAGTCATTTTCCCAAAACCTACCCTTTGTCACATAAATGGAATGGTCTTAATTCAAAGAAAGAACAGTCCATTATATATATATGTAGCAGGTTAAAGGGGTTGATGCACTATTTTCAAACAAAATTTATTTGAAAGGGCTCTGAAAAACTTGAAGAAAGCTTAAATAATTATCAAAATGCCATGAAAAATAAAGGAGATATGGCCTATTGAAAATTTGCAAAGAACATAAATGGAGGTGGCCATCTTGAAATGATGACATCATCGCCTTTTTACCATATATGGCATACTGACAAAATATATTTTAAAGTAAAGAAAATCACTGCAAGTCGATTAAAAATAAATATACAGATGTAAAATGTATAAATTGCATGATTATTTTTCATTTTCTTTGCTTTAAAAGACATTTTCTCAATATGCCATATATGGCAAAAAGGTGCGATGACATCATTGTTCCAACATGGCCATCTCCATTTATGTTTCTTTGCACATTTTCAATAGGTCATATCTACTTTATTTTTCATGGCAATTTGATAATTCTTTCAGCTTTTTTCAAGTTTTTCAGAGCTCTTTAAAATAAACGTTGTTTGAAAACAGTGAATCAACCCCTTTAAGGGTAAATATCCTTAATAGTCTGTTTTATTTCTTGGATTATGCAGTTACCAAGGTTATAAGACATAAAGGCAGAAATTGTACATTTGACATATTTTCCAAGAGTCATATAACTTAGGGAATAACGCATCAAAATCAATAGAATAGAATAAAAACTTGCAGTTATGTGCCAGAAACAGTATTTCTAAAAATTTCAACAGTAAAAACAATATAGTGTTAGTGATAAATGATTAAAAACAAAATTTAAAGCATGTGGAGTCCTACTCTAGTCATTATAACTTGTGAAAACTTTGGACATGTTTTACACAGGGCATGATTGTGAACACATTAAAACTGCCGATGAACCTTGCCCTCGAAGGAAGAACGGGTTATGATGCAACCAATGTCACGCTAGAATACGTCACCAGCGATGAACCATTTGGTAAGTCTATAATAAAACATGCCTCAGACAGGTTATTGGTGCTTGGCACTGCTTCTATTTATGTTCATGCTCCTGCTTGCTGAAACCTTCTGGTACCTTCACCAAAGTTAAATGCATCAATCGACAACCGTTTAATGACATACATTAAGCGTCCTTTATGTAAAATGTGCGGATATTGAGCCCTCCCAACTTCAATGTTCATCTTCACGGCAGGAAAATTAAGACATGCCCCAAAGTCAGACTATAAAAGTAACTTATTAATAACATGATTGAGATAATTCTTGTTGATTTGATTGAAAGAATAATCAATGGATTGCTTCCCTTTCACACCATTTATCAGTAGAGCTTATAATTCAACTGCCAATTAATGTCCCGAGTCAGGATAGAATCCCTTGGAAACTACATATAGTATGAAACAACAAAAACAAAAACATAACTATTTCGGAGATCAACTGAGTAATGACCTAATATGCTCCTTTGTCCATAAAAACAAAGAGCTTACAAATGGCTCATCCTTTAAATACTGGGAAATTGTATGGGAAATTGTATTTTTAGCTCGAATTTTCGCAAAAAGGCAAGCTATTCTATTCGACAAGGCGTCGGCGTTACCGTTGAGTTACTGTTACCATTAGCGTTACCGTTAGTCAAGCTTTTTCGGTAAGCTGATATCTCAGCAACTGCATGACAGAATTCAATGAAACTTCATCTAAATAGATAACTTGCGACGCGCAAATCTCATAACTCGGCAACTTATATTGACAAAGTTATGTCCTTTTTGTACTTAGTCAATTTCTTCGTAAATGTTTTCGGTAAGGTCATATCTCTGTAACCGCCTGGTAAAATGCACATGTATTCAGTATAGATAACTTGCTACACTCAAGTCACATTACTCTGCAACCTTTTTTGACAAACTTATGCCCCTTTTTGTACTTGGTCAATTTCTTCAACTTAGTTGCCAAATAAATAGAGAGGGCCTCAGAAAGATGAGCCGATGGATGACAGCTCTTATTGTTATAGGAGAGACATTTGTATACATTTTACATAAATTACAGTTTGATATATTTACATCGATGTGTACCCATACTCAACGAGTTAACTACACAATTGTTTATTTGATGAACTACAATTTTCGAGTTTAAACCAAATTTGGCGAATATTTTCATTGTTGACTATAATTTGATATATTTCTGGATGTATTTCAGATGATGATGATTTTGATGATGATGCACCCTCCCCCGAACCTCAGGCACACAGACTTGTGGGGCGATGCAAGGCATTGTTTGACTATAATGCAGTTCAACAAGATGAACTTCCTATACAGTGTGGTAAGGTTTTCATTTGAAAGATTATTATTTATTTTTATTTTTTTAAAATACAGTGCTTTGGGGTGTATAGAATCAGTGGTAAAGAATCATTTCCTGTTTAAGTTCAGTTTTCTCAGCTCATATATTTTAGATTATTTTAAAACTTTCCAGGCTTGAAGATATATCATATAAGCATACATTTATTCAACGGTGAAATTATTTGGGACATTTTTCCATGCAAAATATATCACTACGTGCAACACCTCTCAGAAAAAATGATTCTATACTACCTGAATGATTTTGAAACGAAAAATTCATACCGTCACAATAAACTCAGAAATAAATATTTGCTGTTTTAACAAATGTAAGGGACAAAAGTCAAAATGCAATCATCAATTAAGGTAACTTGTTGAAGTTTGGCACTTTTAAGGATAAAATGAAATTATGTAAATATTGGTGCAAAAACGCCTATGAAAAAATCACAGTTTCAGGACAATAATTTTAGAATTGTTGCTATCATACAACTAAACGGGTAAATCTAAATCAGAAATTAAATAAACATTTTCCTTTCATTTTAAAATTAGACGTTTAACCCAAGTGATTCTATACCACCCAAAGCACTGTAGCATACTCATTAATTGACTGTCTTTAACAAATCACCATTAACTCATAAGATTTACTTCCCTTTTTTCATTGTTTAAATAAAAAAAACACTCGGACATAAAATTATCTGCATTTTCCTGATCATTTATTAAAAAAGAGAGAAAATATTTCGGTGTCATTGCACCATTTATTTTTCTTCTTGGTTGAATTATGTTCAATTATACTACATTCGGAGTTTTAAAACGCATATCAATAAAAATGCTTGAATTAAAATTAAAAATGATAACAAGCAATCAAAAGTGTGCATTTTGTATCACAGTTAAGGCAGGGAACTATTTTTTCTAGGCTGTACACACTGAGGCACAAATCTTTCGGTGCAATGACAACTTGACTCATAAGATAAACTTCCCTTTTCTCATTTTTTTGTTTTAAAAAAGCACTTACTCTTACTTATATCAGTCTTCATGTATGTCCTTCACCTTAACCTAAGCACCTCCGTCGTTGAGGGGTTAACAACGTTGCTTTGTAACACTTCTCGCCTCTCACCTGTAAAAAAAAAAAAAAATTCACTTTAACCAATAATGGCCCCACTGAGGTTTACACTGTTACTGTTCAAGATTGTATGCACAGTACCATATTAACGTATATACGGGGACATCTTTATTAAAATTTCTTGATCATAAAAATAATTTATTTTACTAAATATTGGGACATATTAAAAACTAAACAGAAATCACGTAATTTTTGCAATCATAAGATTTGGGAAACGGCAACTATTATCTTCTGTTGTGTTTGGTAATTGAAGACGTTTACAGTCAGGAGCGTAGCTACCTATTAGGCCAAAAGGCCCAGGCCTGCACATAATTTTCGCATGCATGGTTGAAAAATACAACAATGCAATAATAGTGTATGAATTTGTTGACTTTGAAGTGTGATGTTGCTTAAATTTATATCTAAATATATGCCAAAATGCACCAGAGACGTCCTACGTTTTCAATAATTTTCGGGAAAGCATGCCCGGACCCCACTATAAATAGTCTGGCCTGCACATCAAAAAATGTCTAGCTTTGCCCCTGACAGTGTGAGACTTCTAATAATGTTCCTTTACTTTCTGCCTTGACCTTCCAGGCTGTTAATACCTTGACCTTCCAGGCTGTTAATGACAGATGCTCAAAGACAGGCTTTTCAAAATGATACCGCAAAGTGAATATTTATTTGAATATAACCGATATACAGTTTCCTGGAGAATCTCATTTTTTCATCTATTATTTTTTTTTTCATATTTTATTACAGGTAATATTATAAACATATATGACAAACAGCCGGATGGATGGTGGCAGGGTGAACTACATGGTCGCGTTGGTTTGTTTCCTGCTTCTTATGTTGAAGAAATATGAGTTTGATTTTCATACACATTCTATAATGTTGTCCAAAAACTTATTTAAGTGCACAAGTATGCGAAACATGCGGTATTTAACTCGCATAATGATTCTTATAAAGGAAACATGGTAGTTGAATTACTTGTCAGGTGCACTGTAGAGTCCAAAAACTTATTTTATTACACGCGCTTACATACAAATGTGCGAAAAATGTGATAATTGACTCGCGTTTATATTCGGGTAATGCATCAATCAGTAATCCTTATAAACGTACTGAGCATTATAATGCATGATGTATGAAGGAGAGATGAACGAGGAAATATGATCTTCAATTCCAGTACGCGTGTTTTTTTCCATGTTTCATGGAGAAATTCTGATTTTTGACTGAGAATGTCGATTGCAATATTATAATCTGTGTTACACTGTGAACTGTTGCTGCGTTTTATGCAGCTGTGTATATGTTTACAGGATATACTGTCTTAGAAGGATGTTGTGATAGCAGATTTTAACCAATTGTTTATTTCCTATAGTTGAGAGTGATAATTCTACGCTGTCATGTTTCAAATCTTCTAGGAAATATATTAAAGAAAGATAACATCAATACTTAAACATGGAAGAAAACTGGAATGAAATATGGAGGACAGAAAAATATCGTCCATTATTGAATGGGCAGAAAACTAGGCAAGGTTCTTATTTTGGAAAGAAATGCCGAGGAAATGAGAAACACATAAGAAGAGTTGTTTAATAGGAAATAAGGATAGATTAATTTCCTTAATCGGGAAGAAAACGTAGATGAAATAAGAAAAGAAATCATCCATTATCTTAATTGGGAAGGAACTACAGATGAAATAAGGAAATAAGTCATCTATTATCTTAATTGGGAAGGAAATACAGATAAAATAAGGAGAAAAAAATCAATTATCTTAATTGGGAAGGAACTATAGATGAAATAAGGAAATAAATCATCCATTATCTTAATTGGGAAGGAAATACAGATGAAATAAGGGAAAAAAATCATCAATTATCTTAATTGGGAAGGAACTACAGATAAAATAAGGAAATAAATCATCCATTATCTTAATTGGGGAGGAAATACAGATGAAATAAGGAAAGAAATCATCAATTGTCTTAATTGGGAAGGAAATACAGGTGAAATAAGGAAATAAATCGTCAATTATCTTAATTGGGAAGGAAATACAGATGAAATAAGGAAAGAAATCATCAATTATCTTAATTGGGAAGGAAATACAGATGAAATAAGGAAAGAAATCATCAATTATCTTAATTGGGAAGGAACTACAGATAAACAGCGATACGGAGGAAATAAGAAAATACATTATTTTAATGGGCAGATTCTGGTCCGATGTTGGAGTATATCCTTTGGACACACAGTGTATGTGTTGTGTAGTGTTAGCATGCAACATCTGTGTAGTGTATACAACAACACTTTCTTCTGTCAATGATGGTAAAAAGATGTTAAGAAATTAACCTATAGGTTGTATGAAAAACAGATTGATTGGAGAGTGTTAGATTAGGGTATAGGTTGTAGTTAATATTTGAATACATGGACTGGATTGTTTGTTGTGTCACCTTTGTAGCATGGCAGTCACTTAGGGATCACTTTGTCTGTCGTCCGTCGTCATCCATCACTCTTAACCTTGGGCATAACTTGAAAGTATTTGACCTATGTTCATAAAACTTGATATACATCTTTATCTTACCTCAATGAATGTCATTAAACATGTCCAATAACTCCGGCTTTTATTTAGGCAGAGTTATGCCCCTTTGCATAAAACTTTAATATTCAACCTAACCAAGCTCATAAATTGAAAAGTATTTGACCTATATTCATGAAACTTCACACAAACCTTCATTAAAACACTGCAGGCGACGCAAGTGTTCCGTGAAACACCCTTTAAATAAAGGAAAGATAAATTATGGCCTATTAATACACGTGATCTCTAGAGTGTAGTATCAGTCACTGTCGGGGTAACACAGTAATATAGAGTAGTAAACCAAACCTTCTGTACAATCCGGACAGTGTTGGCGAAGTTGATCGGCAGTATATGTCAGGGGTGAAGGAAGTTATTTTCAAGAGAAAGCAAAATCCTTTGATGCAGTGTAAGAGTTCATTCTTCTTACTGGAGAAATAACTTGTATTTATGATACTTTTGTGAAAAAACGATTCCATCTTAAAACGTTGCTACTGTAGTTAAGCCCGAGAAATAAATAAAAAACAATTGACTAATTGAATAACAAGGGCACCATTAGGTATGATTGCCCTAGAGCCGATTAATTTCCCTTTTGTTATGTAACATGTACCATCTCTTTAAGAGGTTTGCATACATTTTCCAAACATTGTGTAAAAGAAGTAATGGCAAAAACAAGTAAAGATAAAAGAACCATGGAAAAAACATCATGTGTTTAGGGAAAATACTGTGTTTGATAGAATACCAATATAAAAATAGATAAAAAAAAAAAAATGCATATTTAAAAAATAAATCTTGCGTTTTTTTTAAAAAAAAAAAACCAAAACTGAAAAACAAGTTATTTAAAAAAATCTAAATCAAGATACACCCCTGACGATATATTGTTGATATATATTATATTATTTTGACGATATATTGTTGTTGACGATATATTGTTGATATATATTATATTATTTTGTCGATATGTTGTTGACGATATATTGTTGATATATATTATATTATTTTGACGATATATTGTTGATATATATTATATTATTTTGACGATATATTGTTGATATATAGTATTTTTCATTTGTTCATTAAGATGTTTTCTATCAATACAAACTGTATAGAGATAAAATGAAGTCAACTAAACATGACTTTATTAACTTAATTTTTCTAGTAAGGTAAGAACATATTCAAACACAGTAAAAAAAAATAGATTTTTTTTTTCTGACAAATTTTGACAAATATTATCAGATTATAATGTCAAATTTGTTTTCCTGATTATTTCTTGGTGGGTTATTTATATTCACTCTGTTGTTGTATGGGAGCTGGTGATTCTGTGCCTGGCTGTTGTTGTATGGGAGCTGGTGATACTGTGCCTGGCTGTTGTTGTATGGGAGCTGGTGATACTGTGCCTGGCTGTTGTTGTATGGGAGCTGGTGATACTGTGCCTGGCTGTTGTTGTATGGGAGCTGGTGATACTGTGCCTGGCTGTTGTTGTATGGGAGCTGGTGATACTGTGTCTGGGCCTAAAACATATTTTTTTATATTGTCTGGGTAGCTGGACTGACATAAGGATCACGATGTTGATTTCCTTGCATTCTTTTTCACGATGGTCACTGTCGAAACTCGTAGTGCTGTCAGAATTTGATAGATTTTGATAAAATTTGGCAGCTTGCCCTTACAACAAGAAAAAATGCTCATATGGCAATGTTTTATTGGTTTTGGAAATGTTTTTACCAAATGTTCATATAATTTTGATGAAGGAAAGTCTTTTAGCGGAAGCATGTTAAACTTAAACATTTATCTCTATACTATACAATTATTGACCTTTCATGCAGTCGATACATGGTTTTATGGACCTGAGTACAGACTAAATAAATACGTAATTATTATATAACTATGTGACTAATTATCAAGAAGGTGTCACCATATAATTCATGTCATTTATTAGAATAATTTTTACATAAATCCAAAATAAAAATGCTCACTACTGGTAATCGTTCACGCTTTATGTAAATTTGCACAGCCATCAGTTATAATGTCCATGTTAATTTCATGCTAAAAATAGTAACTTCAATGCATGTCATTTACCAAAGGACGTCGTAAAAGTTCAAATCACATTCTTTATATATCAGTGGTCATGTGATGGCAATTGAGCCAATCAGAGAAAACTAATTTTGTCAAATATATGCTGAACACCAAAAGATATGCACCACCGTTTACGCATACTGTTTCCATAAGCACAACCTAACCTTTATGGATGTTCGAAGTTGTTTACTGTAAACATTTCCAACATTTAGGAGAAGAATTCTATAAGAAGTTTGCTTTCATTCTAATCCTTTAATATAATTGTACAATGTATATATGAAATGTTGTAAACCATTGAAAAAATAAAATACGTTTAAACCAACATAGACAAAAACATTATGATTACCAATGTTTGAAATGTTCCCACAAGTAAAATAAATAAATATATAAACAAAAAAATATTAAAATGATAAAAGTGATGCGTTTCTTATGGTGTTCAGTATATAAAATATCAGTTTTTATACACTCTGAAAATATCCCATGGAATGAAAAAATGTGCTGCCATGTAAAATATTCCCGTAAGATCACATTGCATTTTTCTATGTATTTGTCAACAATAAATGCATTTATCTGGGTTTGCAATATTTCTGTATTCTGGTTAGTATACGTACTTAGTTATATGTTAACAGTTTTGTATGTTTGTAAATTGTTAAAATTTATGTAGTCACATTGTTTTTGTCCTGATTAAGTTTTACAAGAGCTGGATTTCGGAATGAACTGAAATTACAGATTATATTTAAAGTGTAGAAAATATAATTCGTGGCTGACCTTAGCAGCTGTGAGCCGGGTGATTTACCTGGCTACTTTCAAAATATTTAAACAATAAATATTGTTTATTTATTTTTTCAGTGGGTCGGTGGGGAAAAAGTTGTTGGGTTTGGTAAAAATGGTTGGCCACTTAGTTTACGGGAAACATTTCAAGTTCTGCTTTATTACTTGAATCACATGGAATTTGATTTTATGGCACCGTAACACAGTATTTATTAAATTATTGAAATATAACAAATTTGGATGAAATTTCACAAATAAAACAGTGTTATCTTGATAAATAGATTCAGGAAGTGCTACCAAGATGGTTTAGAAACTCTTTTAAACCATTTTTGACTACCTTAAAGATGGTTGATGTCCCTAATATCCCTTAAGGTTATGGCCCCCAATCCCATCTGTCTGCTTTTTAGCTCTGCTGATCAGAGCTTATGCCGTGGTGCGGCGTCCGTCGTCCGTCCGTCCGTCTGGCCGTCTGGCCGTCTGTCCGTAAACTTTTATTTGTAGCGACTTCACAGCTGAAACTACTGGATGGATATTCATGAAACTTTACAGAAATGTTGCCCATAAAGTCTAGTTGATCCTAGCAAAAATTCATGTTGATGTGAAATCCAAGATGGCCGCCAAAGCTAAAAATAGAGTTTTAAAATACAAGTTTGTAGCGACTTCTTCTTGAAAACTATAAGTGATATTGATATGGGACTTTTTCTAAAATGATCAGCATGACATGATGTTGATCCTAGTCAAAAATCGGTTTGATTCAACGTTAAACATGGCTGCCAGCGGCCATCTTTGTTTACATAGAGTTATATAGTAAAAACTTGTAGCGACTACTTCTCTGAAACTACTTGGCGGATTGTCATGAAACTTTACAGGAATGTTGCTCTTGATGTCTAATTGATCCTAGAAAAATTTCAGGTCGGCCGGAAATTCAAGATGGCCGTCACAGCTAAAAATAGATTTTTAAAAAATAAGTTTGTAGCGACTACTTCTTGAAAACTATAAGTGATATTGATATGGGACTTTTTCTAAAATGATCAGCATGACATGATGTAGATCCTTGTGGAAAATTATTTTGATTCGACGTTAAACATGGCTGCCAGTGGCCATCTTTGGTTACATAGAGTTATATAGTAAAAACTTGTAGCGACTACTCCTCTGAAACTACTTGACGGATGTTCATGAAACTTCACAGGAATGTTGCTCATGATGTCAAGTTGATCCTAGAAAAATTTCAGGTCGGCCGGAAATTCAAGATGGCCACCACAGCTAAAAATAGATTTAAAATAAATAAGTTTGTAGCGACTACTTCTTCAAAACAATAAGAGATATTGATATGGGACTTTTTCTAAAATGATCAGTATGACATGATGTTGGTCCTTGTCGAAAATCGTTTTGATTTGACCTTAAACATGGCTGCTTTGTTTACATAGAGTTATATAATGAAAACTTGTAGCGACTACTTCTTTGAAACTACCTGACGGATTTTCATGAAACTTCACAGGAATGTTGCTCTTAATGTCTTATTGATCTTAGCAAAATTTCAGGTCGGCCGGAAATTCAAGATGGCCGCCACGGTTAAAAATAGATTTTCAAAAAACAAGTCTGTAGCGACTACTTCCTGAAATCAAAATCAATCAGTAGAGCTTCAAGGTCTTTGACCTCTTGTTTAAATTAACCTTCTTCAATTATAATGGAGAGCGCTCGAAATACAATTCATTGTGGGCATCTCTCACCTGGGTCAACTTGTACTCCCAGCATGCTGTGGGAATGCCAAGCTCCAAGTAAGAATATTAACCAAAAAAAAACAAATACCACTATCCTCCAGCTAAATAACAATAATGTAAGAATGCTGAAACTCTGCAGGTGTGAAGGGTCTACATGTACGTCCATTCAAAATAATTCAGTCTTAACCCTTAACCCGCTAACTATGACTATAATAGCCTTGGCATCCATTGTAAACCCAGAGCAGCCTGTGAGTAACTCGCAGGCTGATGAGGGTTTACAATGTCCGGCTGCTGATCAGTCATTTTCCCCAAAACACCCCTTTGTCACATAAATGGAGTGGTCTTAATTCAAAGAAAGAACAGTCCATTATATATATGTAGGGGGGTTAAGGGTTAGTGCAGATGGAAAGATGATCTGGAACATTCATTCCTGTTTGTGGCTCTATGTGCTGCTGTCTGGGTCTGAATGATCATGTTTATTGGGTCTGAATGATCATGTTTATTGGGTCTGAATGATCATGTTTATTGGGTCTGAAATGATCATGTTTATTGGGTCTGAAATTATCATGTTTATTGGGTCTGAAATGATCATGTTTATTAGAGGCATTCAGGCAGTTCTGATACAAGTTGTTTAATTTTATAGTTGGCAAACTTATTAATGAGTACGAGTTTTGTATTTTGTAATGATTTAAAACAGCGATTACCGTTTGACCTCAAATCGAGGGTTCAGTGCAAAACTATTGTATCTCTTTCTTTATTCATATGTAGTTACAATAGTTTTGCGCCGACTCCTCAATATTTAGAAAGAAAGCTTTATTACATTAAAATTTTACTGTGTGTTATTTAAAATGTATTTTTGAATTTTAATCAAAAGCCAAAAACAAAAAAAAACTTCATAAAAACATAACAGTGTTTGTTTCCAAGTAACCTGAGGTGGATTCAGGTTGACTGCAGCCACATGTTTCATACCCTCAAGGCGGTGGAAGGAGGGGTGTGGGTGAGGGGGTACAAACATGGTATTGGTTTATTTGACACTCCCTTATATTTCCATACTAATTCAGAATGTAGTGGAGATAGAAGCCCAATCTTCTCCCCCGTTTGATCTGTGCCTATCGGATAAAGTGCTCAGGTATAGCCATTTTTATGTCTAAAATCAAGTAATTTCATGTGCAATGTTAGATCGTTGTTGATATTATTATTATTCTCGGATTTGTTGTATTGCGCTTATGTTAGCAATAGCAATGGTAGTGCACTACTGGTAATGGTAATAATATAATAATCTTTATTTGAAGCCGGTAAGGTACATTTGAACAATTAACATACGCACATGACTGTGAGCGTTTGAACCAACCACGCAGATGGTGGCATGTGGTGATCTTACTGTGAAAGGAGGACCCAGAGAAAATGTACCGTTGACCATTGTACCATCTCACATACTTCCCACAGCGAAACACTGTTATATATATAAAAAAAAATTGTGTCGGTGGATGGATTTACCATGAACATTTAATTAAAAAAACATTATCAAAGCTTCAATATTTTGATTGGACAGTTTTTTTGTTCAAATAAAAAATCCATGCAAATGTGTGCCCTGAAAAAAATAATGATTTTACAATATTTGTATGATTGAAATATGTCAGTTTATAAGTAACATTGTAATGTTTGAAGCAGTTGTGGGTATTCAAAAAATAAATAAAATGAAAAAACTGATTTTTAACCCTGATATATTAGATTGAAATTTATTTGTTAAATATCTTATAATATGTAATCATATTTGATCTAAAATGTAAAATGCTTTTTGTTTTTAAAAATTGCTGACTATTTTAAGAAACTTCATTCGTTTATTTTGATAGATATGAATAATATTTGGTTTCTGATTTTTTTTCCCAATGATACGAAGCTATGTTTTTATAAAGAAAATGAATTTGAAATTTAAATATTTAAGTTTAATACACACTATTTATGTAAAAACTGGCAAAAATATACAAAATTGAAGGGTGCTAATATACTGAAAGGAAAAAGAAATGCATAATGGATATTTCCTGTATATGTTGTATTTTTAATATGCTACTGCTAATCAAATGATAGAGGGCGACATTAGGCCTGTCCTTTCTGAAAGAATGTTTAAACAGCACCAAACACACAAATGGTTACCCCTTTAAAGTTTCATTATCGACAGAATGCACATTTGGCTCAAGCAGGTGAGCAAACTTAGGCTTTAACGTTGGATTCTCTTAACATTAAACACAATACTGAAATGGCTTGACTTTTTCAAGCGAAACTTCAACATTTATGAATATTGTGTAACAAAGTACACTTTTATTAAAAGGTCTACTACATGACAGAGTTGTCCCTTCTGTAATTAGTTGTAGCCCCTTTTTGTAAAAAACACGTCAGAGATATATCTGGAATGTTACTTGGAATTAGGTGTATATAATAGTGTAGTATTGGCAATTTTTTGATTGTGTTTTTTTTCCTTTCAGTATAGATATATTGGTATATTAAATATAGACACCTAAAAAAACACATTTTTAGGCAATTTTTTATGTTGAATTCATTGACATAAAATCAGTGGAGATGAAAAAGGCGTCCGAGTGGAATTACAGATTTTTTTTTTTACACTTAGGTGCAGAAGAATCACATATGTAATTTGACGTATTTAAATCCAGTTCAGTTCAATTGATTTATGGAAATATTACAGAATATTGCATGTCGGTATCTGTTAATATGATGATACTGTTTATGTTTCTGTTATTTATTTGCATATTTGTGGATGTTGAAACAGCCTAGTCTACTAATATGACAACTTCTTCTTGTTGGGGAATACAGCCAATAGTGTTTTAATGTCTAATTAATTATTTAAGAAAATTAAGATCATGATTCTTTTGAACTTTAAATAAAAAACGCTCATTATTTTTGCGTATTTATAATTGCTGAGAGCTGTTCCAGGAGTTCCTACATAGCGCAGACGGAAGGCTTTTTTTTTTTAAAGGATCACTACCCATGTTTTTAGTTACATATCCGTTTATTAAAATTTCTCTCAGACACCCCATCACCCATCAATTTTTAATTGGACTGCCTTCCAGTCCCACCATGTTAACATTTCTGGAACAGCCCTGAGTTCAGTGCATCATTTATTATGTATTATTTATATTATAAACAAACCAGTGAAATATTGCATTAAATGAATGGAGTAAAACCTTACATTTTCATTGCTTACATTTCATTACCCGTTAAAGGGGTTGTTGCACTATTCTGGAACTAGCTTCCTTTAAAAGGGCTGTAAAAAGCGTGGAAAAAGCTGAAAGAATTATCAAAATATCATAAAAAATACAGGAGATACGATCTTTTAAAATTGGCAAAAATTCTCCTGTGGAGGCAGCGATCTTGGATTGATGACTTCATCACACCTTTTTACCGTTTATTGCATATTGATAAATAACATTTAAAAACAAAGAATATCACTGCAAATAAATGTAAATCGTAAAATGAGCATAATTATACAGTATACATATTTTACTTTGTATTTATAATTTAATACATGTGTTTGCTTTAAACACTGTTTATGATCTATTTTCCATGTATGGAAAAAGGCACGATGACGTCATCGTTCAAACGTGCTGCCTCCATTGGAGTGTTTTTGCACATTTTCAAAAGGTCATATCTCCTATATTTTTTAAGATATTTTGATAATATTTTCAGCTTTTTCCACGATTTTGAAAGCCCTTTTAAATGAACATAGTTCCAGAATAGTGCAACATCCCCTCTAACAGTCTTGTAATTTCACAGCTAGGTTGTGTATAATTATTTTATAATGAAAAGAAGATTTACTGGTTTGGCAATTGGCAAACAGCACACACATGCAGAAGTACCTTCTGTGAAGAAACCAGTTCTTGGATTGAAAGAAGAAATCGCAATCTTCAAGCTTTTAAATATTGAAATCCTTACTGTGCTTAATCTGCATTTTATGTTAATTTCCATGTGATCGAAATTAATTATTTTTGATGAAAAGTGTACACTATAGTACTGTCAAAGGGAATGTAGCGCCACAGCCAAACAAGCTTTATTACTGAGAGTTCTGAAAAACTTGGAAAAAGGTGAAATAATTATCAAAATCGGATGATAAACAAAAAAGATATGACCATTTAAAGGTTGTTCTAAAACAAATATGGGAGCCCCCATTTTTAGAACTATGACGTCATAGTTCCAAATTACCATATATGGAATATTGATCAAAATCATTTAAAGCAAAGAAAGTCGCTGAAAATGAATGCAAAATCCTTTACTGGTCATATAAAGCATTATTGCCATTAAGTATACATATTTTTCATACAGTAGCTGTCATTTTTTCCTATTAATCAGTAACTTTTCATATTTATAAATATTCCATATATGGTCATTAGAACTGTGATGTCATAGCTCTCAAAATGGTGGCTTCCACATCCGTTTCAACAGAACCTTTAAATAATCATAACTTCTTTGTTTATCATTCGATTTTGGAATGGCTGTGGCGCTACATTCCCTTTAATAATTAGCTATCCCGCCATCAACAGGCACATTTTATAACAGATGTTAACCATTTCTTAACCTACTGAAGAATATATATATATATATAACTTACATATTTTGAGAATCCAAATTATCACCCTTTTTGTTGTATTTTGTCTTTTTTTATCTCGCTCACGAGACATAGTAGTCACCATTCCAGCGGCGGCGGCCACATTTTAAATCAACTATATCTCAACAACCGCTGCTCGAGTTTTTCTGAAACTTTCTCAGATAGTTTTTCGGGTCAAGGGACATCACGTAATGCCAAAAATTACCAAGGTCAAGGTCATATTTTGCGTTATTTTTTCCAAAATTTAACCTTGGTTAGGTACTAACCTCAGTTAACTGTATGTGATTGCCTCATTTTCTTTGTTTAATACTTGGTCATATGTATTGTTGGCATTGGTGGACATCACTGAACGACAAAAAATACCAAGGTCAAGGTCATATGTTGCTTATTTTCTCCAAACTTAACATTGGTTAGGTAACTTAACCTTGGTTAGGTAATTTAACCTCAGTTAACTTTATGTGATTGTCTCTCTTTCTGCCTTTGATACTTGGTCATATGTATTGTTGGCATTAGTGGACATTGCTGAACGACAAAAATACCAAGGTCAAGGTCATGTTTTGCGTTATTTACCCTAAACATCAGTTTGGTTAGGTAAGTTAACCTCAGTTAACTTTTTCTGATAACTTTTAATTTCTTTGTTTGATATTTGGTCATATGTATTGTTGGCATTGATGGACATCACTGAACGACAAAAATTACCAAGGTCAAAGTCATAATTTGCGTTATTTTCCCCAAACTTAACCTTGGTTAAGTAACTTAACCTTGGTTAGGTAACTTAACCTCAGTTAACTTTATATGATTGGCTCACTTTATGTCTTTTATACTTGGTCATATGTATTGTTGGCATTAGTGGACATCGCTGAACGACAAAAATACCAAGGTCAAGGTCATGTTTTGCGTTATTTACACTAAACATCAGTTTGGTTAGGTAAGTTAACCTCAGTTAACTTTTTCTGATAACTTGAATTTCTTTTGTTTGATACTTGGTCATATGTATTGTTGGCAATGATGGACATCACTAAATGACAAAAATTACCAAGGTCAAGGTCATAATTTGCGCTATTTGTCCCAAACTTAACTTTGGTTAGGTAACTTAACCTCAATTAACTTTATGTCATTGTCTCACTTTGTCTTTGATACTTGGTCATATGTATTGTTGGCATTGATGGACATCGATGGACGACAAAAAATACCAAGGTCATATTTTGCATTATTTTCCCAAAACTACACCCCCTTGGTTAAACCACTTAACTTCAGTAACTTAACTTCTTATGATTGCCTTGCTTTTATCTGTTTGATACTTGGTCATATGAAGTGTTGTCTTTGGTGGACATCACTTAAGCACAAATTTAAATTTTTAATGCCGCTTGCCGCAGTGGGCGAGACGCCCTCAGACCGAGGTCTTGTCATTGTATAATTATTGCTTCTTGTTTGTAGTCCAGTGCGGACCTACGATGCCATTGTGTTTGAACGCTGTGGTTTCTATAGGACCCTATATCTCATTTCTATAGACACAATATAAACATAATTTAGTTTTACGCATATTCAGTCACAGGTATTTTAAGAACCCGTGAATAAACCTATACTTTTATTCTACACATATACATTATTATATGGCCTGAACATCTGGATAGCATATAGATAAACAGTTTTGTTTAATTTTGCCATTATTTGGCGGGTTTAGGTTTCATTTTAAAGATTATATAGTATTTTTGGTCACCGCTTGCAATATATGGTTCTAGATACTGCGTATTGTAAACTTCCACAATTATAAATACTCGGGCACTGTAATATAGTGTATATTTAATATGCAATGTTGTTAAAAATGTTAAGCATATTGTACCAAACTGCATATCTCATAAACTTATTTCATTAAATGTTTTATTTCATGTGAAGATATTGTTAAAATAATTTAATAAAACTGTATATAAATATAATGCAGAACTGTATTCAATCTTTGTAAAACCACCCAAGGACAATCATTTTTAGCTTGACTTTTTGCAGAAAAGGCAAGTTATTCTACTCGCTTATTTTTGACAAAGTTATACCACTTTTTGTACTTTGTCAATTTTGGGGTTAACAATTTACTGTAAGCTTATAACACATAAACTGCCTGCCAGAACTCATACAATTTCACACATGTATTCAATATGAATAGGGGGCGTCCGTGGCCGAGTGGTTAGAGTCTCTGACTTGCAATCACTTGCCCCTCAACGCTGTAGGTTCGATCCCTCAGGGGCCTAGGAATCTTTATGTGAGGAAGCTATCCAGCTGGCTTGCGGAACGTCGGTGGTTCTACCCAGGTGCCCGCCCGTGCACGAAAATTGCCCGGAGGGGCACCTGGGGTCTTCCTCCACCAGTGGAAGATGGAAAGTCGCCATATGACCTTAGCTTTTGGTGCGACTATAAAATCCAATTCAATTCAATTCAATATGAATAGATAACATGCCATATGCAAGTCTTATAACTCTTCAACCTATTTTGCTATTCAGCTTCTTTTTATACTTTGTCATTTTTTGGCGCATATCTCAGAAACTGCTTGGCAGAATTCTATGAAACTTTACACATGTAATTACTATCATAAGCATAACTCATACAGACAAGTACCATAACTCATACAGACAAGTACCATAACTCTGTTTTGAATTTGATAGAATTATGCCGTTTTTTTTCAACTTAGTTGTCCAATAAATAGACAAGGCCTCGAAAAGTCGAGCAAAATGTCCATCAACTCTTGTTATTTGAACAGAAAGAGTGTGGATCCACAGGTAAGGAGGTGGTACCAGTGTATTAATTGTATCCTAAAACATACTAAGATTTGTAAATATAAGGATTTTGACTACTAAGAAAACATCAAATGTTGATCGCCATGACCATATCTAAACTTACCGGGCATGAACAGACAGATATAACAATACAACCAACATCAGCCCCATCCCATATATGTAACACTGTGTATGAACAGACCATATATACATTTACTGTGTCTGAACACGTTAAGGCCAGCATGGGATTTGCAATGGCATGCCATCGACTGTGCGTTCTAATGCTGTTATGATATCAGATTGTTTGACAATTTGTTCATCTTTGCAAAGATCATCAGGTGAGAGATTGAAGGCCATTTTGGACCTCTTGTTTTATTACAGCATGCCTAGATACCAGTTACAAACATTACACAGATCAAGACGATGGAGAATGACACAGCCTGTGTTGGTGTTGGCTGAGAAAAATGTCCAATTTGCTATTATGCTCCCCAAAACCTTCAGCCTTTAGGGGAGCATAAAGTTAGCATATAATTGCCGCTGTGTCTGTCCAACTCGCCCATATTGTCAGGATTTTCATTTTCAATGCTCTGCCACAGAGTTTTGGCCCTTTGAATAATTACGAAATGCTAAATATTGTACTTAGAAAACAGACACTTTTGTCCACTGAACTCCTTCAGATTTCAGCGGATATATATATGTATATTGGGGGTTCTGCTGTAATTTTTTTTTTGCCTCAAATTACAGCAGAACGGCTAAAAATACATATATAATAAATCACCATAAAACAGTGATTTACTTGATTTATTAAAACTTTTTTAGAATAGGGGTAGTGAAGATTGCAATTTTTTTGTTTTTTTTATAGTTATCAAAATTACAAAAATATTACTTTTTTTTGTAATATAATTATAAAATGTTTATTTAATAAAGATCAACAAATTTGTTGATTTGTTATTAAATTTACACCTAAATCTACGATTTTCCGACCTTGAATACAAAGGTGGTGGATCATACTCATACACATTACTAAAACAATTCATGACACACTTTTTAGACTTTTTTGTAAGGTTGCCATTGCTTCCTTTCTTCCCTGCTCCACTAGTTCTTTTTTTTGAACTTCACTAATTTCAAGTTTCTTTTGTTTGATATCCTGTTTTAAATTATAATATCTCTCCAGTTCATCCAGAATCATCTTGAACTCTTGCTCAGATATCTGTGCATCACTCAACGCTTAACTGCTTTATACTATTTAACTTAGACTCTGCCAAAGTTTTTATTTCATGATGTTTTTGAGCTTTTGCATTAAGCTTGCGTCTGATAAAATTAATACAAACACCTGTAGCTCCACATACTATTGCTGCTATTTCCAAAGGTAACAAAACTGGAACAACAAATCCAATCCCAGCCATAATAACACCTGCAGATATCAAGGTAGTGTCAATGCCATCCGTGATATTAATACCACGTTTATATTTTTTATAAAGAGATTTGTGTGTGTCTCGCTCTGTAATTAACTTTTTTTCAATCTCTGAAATCTTTTGTAATCTATAATTTTGTCCGTCTTTCACTGGCAACTCGGGATATAAACTTGGTGCTGTCGGTTGCTTCATTTTTAGCTCGACTGATCAGAGATCAGCAGAGCTTATGCCGTGGTGCGGCGTGCGGCGTCCGTCGTCCGTCCGTCTGTCCGTAAACTTTTATTTGTAGCGACGACAACTCTGAAACTACTGGATGGATATTCATGAAACTTTACAGAAATGTTGCCCATAAAGTCTAGTTGATCCTAGCAAAAATTCATGTTGATGTGAAATCCAAGATGGCCCCCAAAGCTAAAAGTAGAGTTTTAAAATACAAGTTTGTAGCGACTACTTCTTGAAAACTATAAGTGATATTGATATGGGACTTTTTCTAAAATGATCAGCATGACATGATGTTGATCCTTGTCGAAAATTATTTTGATTCGACGTTAAACATGGCTGCCAGTGGCCATCTTTGTTTACATAGAGTTATATAGAAAAACTTGTAGCGACTCCTCCTCTGAAACTACTTGGCGGATTGTCATGAAACTTTACAGGAATGTTGCTCTTTATGTCTAATTGATCCTAGCAAAATTTCAGATCTGCCAGAAATTCAAGATTGCCGTCACAGCTAAAAATAGATTTTTAAAAAATAAGTTTGTAGTGACTACTTCTTGAAAACTATAAGTGATATTGATATGGGACTTTTTCTAAAATGATCAGCATGACATGATGTTGATCCTTGTCGAAAATTATTTTGATTCGACGTTAAACATGGCTGCCAGTGGCCATCTTTGGTTACATAGAGTTATATAGTAAAAACTTGTAGCGACTATTTCTCTGAAACTACTTGACGGATGTTCATGAAACTTCACAGGAATGTTGCTCTTGATGTCTAGTTGATCCTAGAAAAATTTCAGGTCGGCCGGAAATTCAAGATGGCCGCCACAGCTAAATATAGATTTAAAATAAATAAGTTTGTAGCGACTACTTCTTCAAAACTATAAGAGATATTGATATGGGACTTTTTCTAAAATGATCAGTATGACATGATGTTGGTCCTGGTCGAAAATCGTTTTGATTTGACGTTAAACATGGCTGCCAGCGGCCATCTTTGTTTACCTAGAGTTATATAATGAAAACTTGTAGCGACTACTCCTCTGAAACTACTTGACGGATTTTCATGAAACTTCACAGGAATGTTGCTCTTAATGTCTAATTGATCCTAGCAAAATGTCAGGTCGGCCGGAAATTCAAGATGGCCGCCACGGTTAAAAATAGATTTTCAAAAAACAAGCCAGCGACTACTTTCTGAAATCAAAATCAATCAGTAGAGCTTCAAGGTCATTGACCTCTTGTTTTATTTATTAATAAAAAATTAAATTAATTCAATTAATAATGATGCCACCGTTTTTACAGCGGTAGCGTTAGCAACCTTGCATACAAAGTTAACAACAGAACCAGCACCAATATCTAAAGGACTATCAAAGTTATCATGATTGCGTGGGATGATGTGAAGCGTTATGCCATAATTTGGTTGTTCAACACCATTGACAGAAACTATTACAGATACGTCACCAACTATTCGGTCACTTGCTAAACCTATTCCCATAATCCGTCCACGGCGTGTCATTACATGCCCCACATTTGTTTCTGCTCCACCGTTACCAAATGAGAGTATTCTATTCAACACAAGTGGACCCTTAGCCTCCGCGAATATTGTTATAATCCCATATTTAAGATTATCAACTCTATTTTTCAAATGATTAAACTGGTTAACAAAAGGCACAACTCGCCTATATAAATCTTGAACCTTATTTATCAAAGCCTCTAAGTCTTCTGTTGTTTTAGGTCTTGTTGGTCGAAATATACTCATTGTTTTTTTTTATAAAAATATATTTTTTAAATAATTTCTAAAACACAACTCATAGGCAAGCCGTGATTATCTATTTTGTTGCCATGCTCATCTCTGACTTCTATTTTCAATTCAGTAATTGCACCATTCGCAAGACAGTGATATTCAGGATAAAAATGTGTATATACAATATCTCCATACTGCTTATTTACTACAGGTATAACCCCTATAATAGTGCTTGGCGCACCATTGAAATAATTACTACTTGCATTAACTTGTTCCAGATGGACATATAGCTGTTTATAAGGAGCTACATCAATTAGGTAATCTCCCATACGAGTACCTTTTAACCATTTCCTGTCCTCGAATCCCAGCATTTTTGAAAGACCACTTGATAATCGTATCTCTATTGGCGTATTTAAAATGCTGAAGCCAATTTGGACAATAATGTCCAGGGTAATATTTTCATTTAGCAATTTAAACCTTTCTGTCAAGTCTTGAAAGTTATAGAGTCCACCTGCTAAATGTTGCGTTTTATCTGGGTTTCTTGTCTTTATGACTTCATGATTAATATTATACCAACCGATAGTGTATGTAAAACTATTTAATCCAATGCGCTTAGTTCCATCTCTATTATCGATATACTGTTGTAAGTTAATACAGTTGTCTATGTTTGAAATTGTATGAAACATTTTTTTTAATATATATAAAAAATACAAATAAAAATGATTTCTAAAGAATTTAAATATAGCTCAGATGCTCAGTATTCAAATACTTTTAGCAAGAAAGTGATAGATATAATAAATCAAAACATAGTCATTACATCAAACGGTAAAGGCTTTAAAGCATCATTTCCCAATGTCTTGGAAAAATACAAACTCCCATACGTCAAATCAGATGCTATAGTCCAACGCTGGGGAACAGATTGGATGTCATTTTGGCAGAATCAGTTGAATTTTGCTATTTGGTGTGCAACAACTGGATGTGGCATTGATTTCAACAATCATCTAAAAGCTGATGCCCTTGTTGGTTCGTTATTTCGATTTCATGTCTATTACCAAGTCAGAAGAATATTATTTGAGATGAGTGTAGCAATGCCGCAAGACTCAAATTGGAATGCGTTTAATAACACATATAACCGAAACGCATATGAGAGAATATGCAAGGAGTTTAACGTTGACTTAAATTCGGACTGGAGACAGAAACAAAGCTATAATGATGGTCTAGGAACAATTTATAATTACTGGACAAATGTTGGTTATCATTGATAAATACTGTATACGACAACAAAACGATGAGTTTCACAGTCTCTGAGAGTGATAAAACATACCACATTGATTACATTGCACAAGGATCTGAGGCTGATAATAGTTGGTCTACTTTTATACTAGATAGTTCTGTGGGATTTACAAGAGCTGGAGTAGAAATAATCAATGAAAGCATAAGAACATACTGCTGGGCAATACTTGGCTCGCAATCACAAACAAGAACAGATATACTTGGAACTGGAACGGCATTTGATGCACAGAAACAATTTCTAACAAATGTAGAGGACGCAATAAACAGCCCCATTGACTTGCCCAGTCAAATTTCAAGATATGAAAACACCCTAAAATATGCAAGAAGTAGTGTAAATTTTGTCTATGGAAGTGGATTGTACATGTCTCCGAGTGACATGGAATTAAGAATTGGAATAATACAAGACTACAATAATGAAATTTTAATAGCAACCGATGCACAAGCATTAGGATTAAATAATGATGTAACTATAAACCCAGTACCACCAAAAAGTGTTCAACCTTTTCAAGGTACCACAACAAAGAATTTTTTACCGGAACATTCTGACTTTGATAAATCAATACATAAAACTGTCGAGCATAACCCACCAGAAATACAAAAAATAGCGATTGAACATGAAGATAACAAAACAACTATAATTGTTGGTACTATAGTAATAGGTCTTGCTGCATTACTTATTTACGAGATTTACTAAACCACTCTTTGGCTGCCACATACAACAACCCGGAAACAAACACAAGCAAAGCCCATAGATTGTTACCAAGCCAATTAATAACATTACCTGTTGCAGATAAAAGCCATGATACTATTGCACCAATAACTCCTGGAAGTGCTGCAGCAGCTTTACCAGCTAGGTTGGCAAGGAGCTTACCAAGATTACTTAGTTGTTTTTTTATCCAGTCCTTGACACTTGATGGATCAGGTTTTGGAGTTGGAGTTGGCGCAGCACTTGATGTAGGAATAATGGCCTCAACTAATACCCCAATAATCATACCAAAGGCAGTCAAAATACTAACAATAGTAATACCTTGCTCTCTGAATAGTGTTTTTATTCTCTCACCCAATGTTGTGTCTTCTTTTAACACCTTATTTATAGTTTATTTTATCCTGTTTATTTGACTGCGTAATGCTTCTTTGTTTTCACTCGCCGCTTCAAGTCGTGCATTTTTTTCATCTTCTAAGTTTTTTATTCTGTCACGTATGCGCTCTTGTTGAAACTCATCCTCCTGCCCGGGGGTGCTAACCTGTTCTAATTTTTGTTTTTCTTTTGTTATATCTTTATCAAGCTCAGTGAGCTTTGAGAGATTATTAGTAAGTTCTCCACGGAAGCTTTGCAATCTCTTATCTAAACCTCGTATCTCTCGCAGTGTTAGGGACCGACCATTTTGATCTCGGGGGGGGGGGGGGGGGGGGGGGGGGGGGCTGGGATTTTCCTTTGAGCCAGAATATATTTTTTTTCATTTCTTGAAAGCCGGGATTTTTATTTCGCCTAATACACTGGCCAGAATATTTTTTTTCGTGAACTTGAAAGCCAGATTTTTTTTTTTAAGTTTTACTATTCGTAGAATAAGAAGAGCTGTTGTAGATCTACTCAACATCTGCGTCGCCAGGTTGGTTTTTAGTTGTTAGCCAAGTCCCGTTATTTCAGCAACCACTGGTCAGTGAAACTTGAAATATATCACCAGTACCATCAAGGACACTGGTAGACACAGGTTCCATAACTCTGTATGGCATTTAAGCAAAAGCATGGCTTTTTTATTACTTTGAATTTCTAGTTCTTTTTTTGACAAGGTCCATTTATTTTAACAACTTAAAGTCGTACATCAGCAAAACTTCAGTAAAGCTTGGAATATCAAGGGCACTAGTAGACACATGTTCCATATTAATTCTGTATTTCAAAATGCTTTATTTCAATAGGTGATTGTGAATTATTTGTACCATAGCTGTAATGGTTTTCCTTTGTTTTTAAGATCTGTACCTAAGCCGTGCTATAAATGCCGGTATATTTCAGCCGTGCTATAAATGACAGATTCGGCAGTTATACCATGGCCTACTCCATTGTACACGCGCATAGTTGTAAGTTTACACACAACCTGTCAATCAAAATGTCAATTACCGGCAATTTCTAAGGTACAAAACATTTATAGCATACTTTTCTCGTATGCGATTTATACTGCACTCTCGGGCCTGCGGCCCTCGAGAAGCAGTATAAATCGCATATACTCGAAAAAGTATGCTATAAATATTACTAATACAACTTCAGTAAAACGTGAATGTTAGCAGACACATGTTCCATAACTCTGTATTGCATTTTAGCAAAATTATGGCCCTTTTTCTGGATAAATATTTTCTGTATTGTATTTTAGAAAATGTGTAGCCTATAATTTTTGACTTAGAATTGCTTTTATTTTATTTGTTGGCAAGTCCATTTATTTCAATTACCCACTAGCCATATATCTCAGCCAAAGGAGCTTGACAAGTGTCATCACTAACAGACATAATCATGTTTCATAACTTTTTATTTCATTTTAGCCA